>OMNN01102261.1:0-29565 GCA_900302755.1 Chromis chromis
AAAAACCTTCGATTTTGGCATCTGTGTTGATGAAACTTAGACACCCAAATAAACATTGTCCCAGAACAAGCACACTCCCTCATGCAAATGGCAATCCCAAATGTCACTGACCTACCCCCGCAGGAAAATGCACCCCACCACATGGCAAAAACATCAAACAATCAGAAACATCTTGAGGAACATGACAATCGCCCAAGATATTAATTTGACCTCCAAACTTCCTAGACCCCATTCTGATCAAGCATCAACAGGATGCAGTGGAACAAGTTTGATTGACAGAGGCCCCACTGCACAATCCAGAGTACCCAAAGGATCCGCTGCCAACGTCCTGGTGCCAGACCCCATAGGACACTCTGAGAGGTCCTCTTGTCCATGCCCAATGGTCCAGAGCATTTTTGACCACTTAAGGGGAACCAACACAATATTAGGCAGGTGGTCATAATGTTATGCCTGATCGTGTGTATAAGACAGCAGCACTGCAAATTGTGCATTATTAAAAATCCAAACCAGACCTTGCATGAATACTGAATTGTAGACATAATCTGTTCTTTTACTATGTTTTGTTTCCGTCATTTTATGTTGGTTCATGTGAGCTTTTCACAAAAAATATAACATTACTACAATTACTCTTTTCATCGGGGTTGAATCTATGCTTTGGGCAACACAAAACGGATGCAAGTTATATTTGGACCTTGATGAATAAATCTAAAGCAAACTGTAGTATCAAGTTAGGGCCTCAAAGGCAGTGAGAAAGAGAACCTCTGTGGTTCTATACTGGGCTGCTAAATCACATAAAACGTCTTTAACCACATTACTTCACCGCTACCAATCCGTGTCCTATTTTCATTCACCCTTACTGTCACCTGTCTCTCATTTCCTGTCCGCAGGGAGTCAAAGTTCCCTTTGGCTTGAAAACCTCTCCAATCTTTTTTTTTTCATCTGCCCAGCTAATTTCCAGTAGGTCAGCCAGTAAGATGTACTGGCAGAAGTTTTCAGCACTGCAAGTACCAACTGCTCCACCGTTTTCTGGCTCAGCTGTCTGAGACAATTTCAGAGGAGTTAGTGAAGGGACAACAGCATGTATTGTTTTTTTTGTTGTTGTTGTTGTTTTTTTTACTGTGTTTGTAATTGTGTACCTTATAATAAGTTCGCAAATATATTTTGGTGTATCTTGTCATGATGGTGCTCATGATAAATCTATAGTAAGCCAGATGCCTCTTGTGAGGGCTTTTTATGGATTTGGTGAAGGCTGGATGGCAGTTAAACTGACTACAGTCTCTTGGATTTGGGTTGTAGGGAGGCAATGAAAATGGTGGTGTATTCTATGGATAAAAATCCAAAATTGGATGCCATGATCTTTATTAGCAGAATACCCCAAATTAATTTGTGTTACTGTATAAGAACTAACTTACTACTGCACGTAGCTTATAGAGCTGTTAACCTAAAGCAGCTATTGGAAACAGGTTGATTTGAGCAGTTATAATGAACCAAAACAATAAAGTTGTAGGCAGTAAAGCTAAAATAATGAGCTAAACTACACTAAAATACTCCACAGAGCTAAGGAGAACAGCAGAGTTGGGTGAGAAATCTCCATTCCAATTAGCATTTCATTATATTTTCTTTTTTTTACATTAGCTATGTGTTGTTTCAGCGAAACCTGGCAGAATAATATGGTGACAGATGTGAAAAAAGAAAATGCAAATCATTTCTGTAAGGATCATTTGTAGTAGTTTTAGAAGGCAGGTTCATCAGAAACAAACTTTATAGCATTCATTTTGAAAGACTTATAGGATATATCTCCCGTATGCTGATTGAAAGTACCTGATTATAGATAGTTTTCTAAGTAGATTTTTCACAAGAGAGCACCGGGAAGGGGAGCAAGCAGATGGTCGGACAGTTACAGATTACAACCATTTCAGTGAAATTTAATTATGCCCCTCAACACAGCAGAATAGTTTAGTTACTTAGTTAGTTAGTTTAGTCTTTAATTTTTATGATATTTTGCCACCGGGCTGGGTTTTGCGGTGGAAATCTGGTGGATTACTGTACAACACAAACCAGGCTATTTCCAGAACAAATACAGCAATTGTTTTCAGAAGCTTTCCAAAAGGCAGATGGTGGATCAAGGCAAAAGCTAACACAGAAACCCATTCAATGTATTTCTTCTTTAAAAAGAAGAAGAATATGTTGATGTGATTATTCTAATTAAAACTAAATTGTTGTATGGTAAATGCGGCCTTCCATCTCGTACTTTATTGCTCTGATGAGATGAAAGCAACCTCAAATGCGATCTCATATTTATTTATGATTAAACCATCAGATGTATTTGCACAGGATTTACGCAATATATCACATTATCTGTTCTGTTTTCTGCTTACTGATTGAGCTGAAATCATGTTCCTACTTACAGAACAACACATGCCTGGCACATCCTCATACATGGTGTCGCTATCTTCTATCACTTTGCTATCATATACAGGACTATTAAACAGTAGCATTGATAATTTAACAGAACAACTGTATCTACACTTTTTTCTTCTTCCAGAAATTAGTTTTATTTTAAGGCAGAGAAAATAAAACAGAAGTCATTTCAGATCATTCTTATGTTTCATCCTGAAAACTTCAAATATAGTGTTATCTCACATAACGTTCTTTGAGCAGCACAAAACTGGTTGAGAGTTCTTTGACACATGCGTCCTCACACCAGCTGTGTGGGGATTGAGAATATTGTCTCATCTCCTGACATTTCCCTTTGTCTTTCTGCGCACTATATGAAATGTTTGATACAGAAGTCTCTAGGAAATATAACCGTGTGGTATGAGAATTTTATTGACAGCTCAAATGACACATTGATTTTCTCTGAGGAATCCAACCGAGTGAAGAAAGACATGAACCTCTTAGCACTGTCTCATTAATTAATAAATTACCTCAGAGTGTAAAAGAAGTCGTCTTGTATCTTATGTACTGTTGCGGGCACTGTGGGTAAGAAATGGAACACTAGTGCGATTAAAAAGATAAATGTCTGTTTGTCAACGACTATTAAGCAGCATTTTAAACATGGGGCCATTCTCAGGCCATTTATAGTCTTCAATGGAGTGACTGAATTAGTGAAATTATACAGAACATCTCATCATGCTCAATTACAAGGTCTGCTTCTGAATCTATACTGGCTTCAATGCTGTAAATACAAATGTCTGACAGTCATTTTACTGTAACTGAAAACTGTCACCGACGCTGTGAATTCACCATATGAATGCATATTGGTGCAGACAGGTTTGAGCATTTGCAATATTCCTCCCCCTTCACTGGCAGTGAAAAGATACATTTACAGTTCCACTGTGGCCAATGAATCATATAATTTGTCATCACAGAGTGATTCCCCTCTGAGCTACTATTAGATTACTATGTCTCCTAATTACTCTGTCTGAATTTGCATAATATTTCCGCTCCATTCTCTGAAAGTTTACAAAGTAAAGCTGCAAGCAATTATCTGTCACCATCTTCAGTCAGGAGAATTGACTGTTTGACCCAGCTTGTCTGAAAATCACACTTGACACTCATACTCCTGCAGGCAATGTCAAACGAGACAGCTGGGGCTAACTCTGGATGACACACATCACTGATTGCTGCTAAAGATGTTCCATTTGTCAGGAATAAACTAATATTTCCTTTCAGCAAACGTTCTCTGTTCCGCCACGTTTCACATTCGCTGCGAGGCAACTCTGTACGTATAGGCGTGGAAGATCTCCTGTGGTACGCACACAACTGGTGCTGACACGCCCTTTGTCCTAGATGGAAGAATCAGTCTTTCCTGCGAATGTGGTCCAAAAAGCGTGGTCAACTGGTTGTAGACAGTTTTGACAAAACGTTGGCAATGTTGCATTCTGAAAGGTCTTAAGGGGCCTTTCCATCACAGTGCATTTGTCCAGACATTGCAAAGACTTCAGGAAGTTTCTCATGGCATGCCTCACTGGTGCAATACTGCGTTCTTCACACAACATACCAGCAAATGCAGTATATTGCAGTCTTCATGCGATGGACCTCATCCCGTAATGGCACATCACTATAGAGATTTGCTTCGTTTTATGCATGCATTTCATTGTAAAAGAACAGAGGGAAATCAAAGAAGAAATGCGTGGGATTGCATGAAAACAGGAGGCTTGAGGAGCTTATTGATGAATTAGTGGGCGGATTGTAGGCATATCTAAACTTGCATATGGGCATCAACACTGTTTTGTTTTGGCTGACTGTGTTCGTCATGACGGAACAAATAGATTTGATTAAATTAAGGCAGATTCTCGCCACGGGTAATACCTGCTCATTCAACAGATGAGCATCATTTTGAAGTACATTCACATACAACAATTGCACACAATAATAGGATGTACCTTAATGGCGTATCATCCCCCTGGGACGCCTATCTATAGTTCGGCAAATGAGGAGCTGCTGTCTTAACCTCCATCATCCCAGTACGAGTAATACAGCCTTTGAATTAATGAGCTGCAACCTCTATGGCCGTGTCATCTTGGTAATGGAGTGCGGACTGAAAAGGCTCACATTATTTCACTGTAACTGAGGAAAAAGCTGAAAGAAATCAGTTTGGCAATGTAGGCAGAAATGTGGATATTTGGTTAGGATGACTGCTTTATTTTACAGTCTGCATATATACATATTTGTGTATATGAGTATTTTATTTAGTCACTGTATATAAAACATAATAATAATAATTAAGCTGCAGGCTCCCAACAATTACAATAAAATATGCAAATGCAATAATATATACTATATACATGCTATAAAGTCCAGACAGACCTTGTGATTACTACAAATGAAAGCTAGAAAAACCTCCATATATTCACACACACCAACACACAAACAAACACAACTCAATTATCACCAAGATTAAAACCCATAAAAAGCCGGCATTCATTTGCCCACACTCCATTATATACAGTAAAAGAATGAAACAAGGGAATTGAAACCAAATCCCAAATCAGAGATCAATATTCAAAACAGGGCTAATGTCGGAAAAGGCTACAGGCAAAGTTGCCGTGGAGAAGTCCTGTAATAAGAGCAGAGGTAATTAAGAGGTTAGGTTGAGGCCAAACAAACAGAACGTTTGATAATTCACCTCATTGCAAAAAAGAAGATTAGTGGTCAGTGATGCAGAACTGGCTTCACCGCTCCATAGCAGATGTACATTACAGGGAATGAATTAGAAGTTGCATTTAAAAAACAAGATTAAACTCCTCATAACTCATTTTGTTTATCACCTGTTACAAAAATAGATAAAGCATTACAGAATAACATAATCAAATCAACATACATAGTAGCGCTCAGTGGTCTGTCTGCCTACCAAACCCCAGCGCTGCTCTACAGTCTTATATCTTCACTAATGGTAAAGGTTTGTAAGTGAGGTACTAAGGCCCAGAGGAAAAAGACAGAGCTTTAAGTTATCATTGGTTTTATGCTGCCAAATGACACACATTCTCATATTTATGCCATCATTTAGACGCGACTGTATTTTACACGTCAGCTTCCTTCACTGCCTCAAGTTAATGATGTGATAGTTAAGGTTATTCCTGCCTCATAGCGCAAAATGATCTTTACAGGTGGTGATACTCACAGTTTTAAACCTCACTTTTCAACATGGCCAAGCATAATATTGCAAGAAACCCTAATTGCGTGACTTCTTCAGCAGATCTCTGCTCTGATGCATTGATTTGCTGCTTTAATTAGCTGGTTGGCTGGATTATTTATTTCAATTACAGTCCGCTGCAAACTTCCAGAAATCTGTCGATCGCTGATGCAACATCTTAGTCGATTAATGTACCTTTTTACTTTTTTAAATTCCATTATCCTCTTGCCCTTCAGTTACATCATTTGTTTAGGTCTTGGACTGCACCAGCATTGATTTCACCTATAGAATGATCCAACCAGTCATAATATCATATCATTATACCTCAGCCAAGTGGTTTAGTTGCCTGACCTGCACCATACATTAATGATACTCTGCTTGCCATGTTTGAGATGTTTCACTAATCACGTGTTAATAGTTGCCCAAAAGTAACACTACACCACAGCTAGCTGTAGCACGACAACAAAAAAATTGAAAAATGTACTTGTGTTTAGTATAAACATCATAATCCTGCAGTGATTGCTTACAAATGGTTTATTGTTGCCACTTTCCAATCACTGCTGCCCTCAGATCGGTGTACGTTTGTGGGGAGTGACAGGGCTTCAGAGCGTGAATAATCATTAACTGCACTTACTCTGTTGACACAAATAAAGTCTGTGCTTTGTGAGCCGGCTGACTGAAATAGTCCTTATACTAAATCATGCTTTGATTGCAACAAGCTCCATACTGTAGGGATTTGTTGACAATGAACATTTATACATTGGTTCTATATGGGGTCATTATTACAAATGTAGCTCCAAAACAACAATAAAAAAGAAAACTGTGAGCGTTTTTCAGGTGATCTCAAATATAACAGTGCAAAAATAGTTGCGTGGTCAAAGATCTCAAACACTTCAATTAAATTGTGCTCAATTAAATGAATCAATTTTTTGTATTGCCGTTATTTTCATGAACCGAGTGAATGACTGTAAGTGGAGGGAAGGAAATGTAGCTCCACTGAAATGTTCTGACAATTATTGGCACTTTTAAAAAGTAGGGCAGAGGGAACATGATGCATACAACTTACTGTTAAATGTAAATGTCATGCTTGACAACCTACTCAGTGCGTTTGCCCTACTGAAACTTGGAATGTTATGTAGCAGCGTTTTGCCAAAGGCGCATACAGTGTCACTTGCAAAAGAAAAGCACATGATGACAGCATGACTTTTGTACTTTGAAATGAGAAAATTAGATCATTATTATCATTATTATTATTTGTTGCTCTTTCTTGAAGAATGAATAAGTTTGTCTTTCAAATAAGCCACAGTTTAATTAGAATTTAGGACCATACATTAGCTCAGAACATCGAGACAGATAGTGCTTCAAACTTGTCAAGTGTATCAAGGATTCCTTAAGGTCCCCTCCCCACCACAACTTTCATTCATTCAAAGGGATTTTCATTTTTGTTGCAAGCAGTTTGATGTTTGAAATTGAATGTATTCTTGATGAGGGAAGCTGGGAATTGGCTGGCTGTCAGATCAGCACTATTATCTGCCTTTTAGGTTTGAAGCAAATTAGACTTGGAGTCCCCAAGGTGCCTGGACCCTTGCATACTGGCGGTGTTGAATTCTCAGAGCGTGTCACTTCCTTGATGGAAATTCACTTTAATCAGAGGGAGATTCACAGCCCCTCTGGACTTGTTCGCAGCTTTTTGATTTGTTTGCAGGGCGTGTCAGATAGCACATTTTCACCTGAAACTAAGAAATGTATCTATTAAATACGCCGTACGACATTTTTGACCTGCTATTAATCTGTTGCAGCCTCACATGAAGGTGATTATTTAACTCTATTACCTCCAACCTCAACAACTGACAGGCACAAGAGTAAAGTAGACATACTTTGATGTTGCAACATTTGCCAACGTTATGACAGAAATGTGAAACCAAGGAAAATTTAGCTTAATGGATAACTGCAGAGCAGACAGTCAGCATTTGACATGGCAATAAATGTGTACAACAACGTCTTCTTACATCTTACATCGATTGGAAACACCAAAAACCGTTAAATATCAAGCTGTAGTTGTATATACTGGGCACTGAAACTGTTTGTTTTAATTGTGTTCATCTTGAGAGATACGCCAAAACAGTTTGGGGCAATGCCTCGGGTAGCGCTCTTGCTGGTGCATCTGTGAAACATACAATCAAGTTTTATCTGCTGGCCTTGGTTGAGGCACAGAAAGGCAAACAATGATATCTTCTTCTGACATGTCTCGCAAAGAAAAAGGAAGATGCTGTCATCTGAGACAATGCAGTGAGGATATTCCTGGTGAGAAGGATTTGACAGTATAAGTATATTTTAGGAACTGAATTCAACTCTGATACCCAAACACATGCTGTAATTTAACATAAAAATAAAATAAAACTAGTAGTCTGCAGTCATGTCCTTGGCATAGCACCACTTTCAGCTGAGTGCTCATACCAGCATGCAGACCACATCCGTGATGCTCCATGATGTAGTTTTTGCCATCTGAGTTTAGCATCTTAGCATGTGAACATTTGCTAATTAGCACCAAACACAAATCATATGAGACGGATCTGAATTAATTAGTCTGTCAAGTATACACAAAAAACAAAAATTTTAACCAGAAGACAGCAGGGGTAAATAGCCTTACTACAACTTATTCTGTGAGGACATGAATTTACCAAACCTAATTTCACTCACTGCAAATCTCAAGGAAAATTTCAGGATGTCACATATTACAAATCAGAGCACCATGTGTGTCTATGCACAATTTTGTGTCAAAGCATCAAGTAGACGTTGAGATATTTAACTACAATGACAAAATAAAACTTTAACCTGCTGCTACTGCGCCAGAGCTCTCTTGGGACAATGAGTGTCTGTACAAAATTCCAAGACAATCCATCTGATAGTTATTGGAATATTTTAGTCTGGATCAAACTGGCCACCCAACAGGCTGACATTATCTTTGGAGCCATACCCCAGAATAAAAGCACCACAATACTTTCTGCTTGTGGAATATATTTGCTTACATCATGGAATCTTAGGGTCTTTAAGGTATTTTCTTGGCCATCCTAAAGAAAAAAGAGATAAGCGTTGTAGGTTAGGTTGCAGGAAAGCATTGCAAATAACGGAGGTCAGGAAAGGTTACATGCTCACATGCCGTTTTCCACTTTTTCTGCAACACTGCAAACAAAACAACACTTATCAGTCTGCTAACTTGGACATTTTACTAACAGCACAGTTTAGATCTTGGTCCCCTCTTCTTTGGTTTCATCCATTTTTGTCTTATCTGTGCTTATAAGCCATCAGGTGTGTTGTGTCTTACCAAGTCCCACAGGTAATTTGACTCTCGGTATATTTTCAGAACATCTTCCAAGCGCCCAGAATAGTCCAAATCATTATGGTTTCTGGCAGATACAGAGCTAGCGAAGGATTAAGGCAGAGATGAGCCAAGGAGTGTCAGGATTTGGTTTGTTTGTCCCAGCTGTGTTGTTTACAACCCCCTGTGCTATAGTGTGCTGACAGACAGCACAACAGACCTCAGACAGCCGAGGGGCGTCGGACTCCAGGAGTTTTGTTAAGCCTGTCTCCCTTCCAACTCATCTGCAGGCTCTATGTGTCCACCTTTGTCGTGATTGACCACTACCCTTAGATTGAAATTGATTGCATAAGGGCTATAACAATGAAAGCCCGTTGGTATTCTGGCCGTGGCTATGGAGGAGTGTCAGAGGACGGGATACTGCTGTCACTAGAACAACAGGGTTCTATATTAACGCATTGTCTGGTAGTCAGATTCCTAAGATCAGAGTAAGCCTTTGATCTGAGAGATACTGTGTTTCTAATTGGGTTGTATTGATCCATCCAGCTCCTGTTCATGATGGCACAGTCATGATGAATGTCAGTCTGCCGTGCTGAATGAAAAACCGGAGTAACCAGCCAAACGTTGCCTTGAGTTCAAGCTGGGTTGTGTGAGTGATGCACGATGCCAGGTTCTAGACATTTAAAGAAGACTCAAACTTGGCAGAGAAGACATCATTACCAGTCTGCTTTAAAGTTTTGCATCAAACTGGTCGCAAAGTTTTCAAGACCACTTCAGGATCCAGTATCAGCATCCTAATATCCCACTGAGAAAAAAAAAGCCTCTTATTACATTAGAAATAATTTAAAACTAATAAAGGAACTTCCTTGACAACTGTATTCATCATCCTGCATCAATTTCTCACATCTCTTTTTATTAATGAGCATGCGGAAAATAAAATGATCCGACATAAGTAAACACATTTTCTTGTCATGTCGAGCAAAATTTTGAAATATTCCAACAGCGAAAACAAAAAGGAGATGTCATTTGTTGGGAAATGTGTGTTATTTTAAAGTCTGGCAACTATTTACTTGCAGTAGCTGAGTTTTTCTATTTACCTTTACAAGACAATGTATTTTGAAAAGGCCAAAAATGCCTGAATAGAATAATAAACAGTTCTGTCTGAGGGAGCCATGGCATAACCCAAACCATGACTTTTAAGTCTGTTTCCTTTGAAGCACTTTATGTCTTCTTAAGGACTCATTATATTATACACGGCAATTATGATCAGATGAATGAGTGTAAATGAGAAAGGAAGGATAAACCTAATCTTGTCCTGGAGCTTATTGATTTTATGTTCCGTTTATTGTTCTGACATTTGTTGTGTAACTACGCAGCCATCAGTTTCAGATGCACATTTATTTCAGTTGCTCTGAGCAATTGACATTAACTAATAAGTCAACTCAACACATGTCTTTGAAACTCCTCTGACATTTATAGCAAGCGGCCCTGTATTACACGAACGCACGACATGTTTTGGAATATTTATGAAAGTTTCATGGATCCATACCATTGACGTTGACACGAGGCTTCATCTAAAGAGTGTGCCACTGATTCATTATGCTGCATTAGATGCCCTAGGAGGAGGGAAGGGGCAAAGCTTGAAGGATTGCACAGCATATTAAATCTGTCTTGCAGAACATCAGTAGAATGAAGAAATCCCCTCAAGTTCCAAATGCAGATATAACATAACAAATCGTCGGCTAAAAATCAAACGACTTTTAATTCGCATGCAAACCTGGGAAATTAAGTGTAGAAGGAATTGCAGGCAGTGATACAAAAGATAAGGAAAGACAGGTTGATGCAGTGTCGCCCGCTAAATGAATGTGCGATTTCATTGATGGATTTTTTGTTTCTCTGCCGTCTGCAACATTTTAAAACGCCCACCCTTGTCTGTCTGCAGTCCCTGGAGGATTCAAAGCATGATGGTGAGTCAATGTCTTGTGAAAACAATTATAGGATCATTAAGTTATTTACTCATCATTAAATTTAATTATGAGCACATGTTTTGGCAATTAATGTTCTGATATTTGTCAAATCTACAGCGACGTAATGGGAGGCTCTTAAGGATGGCCGGCTGAGTGTTTTTTACTTGAATAAAACCAGTCCTTAAACACCGCAGCCATAAAAGAGCCCAGACTTGACTGGGGCAGCCAAGGCGATCAGGGTGAAGATAAATCATTGAAATGGTCAGGTCTAATGACACCACACTTATCTTTATGTGCTAAACTACCCAGCTTTATTGCTTTACTCAGGCTGTCTGCTAGTGTTTGCAGGTTCTGTCGGGTGGAATTCTTCTCCTCACGGTGGTCCACATAAAGATTAGACTGCAATCCAATGTTACAAGAATGCTAATTAATTCTCTAAGTCAGCGGGGCCCCCAGAGAGAAAGGAGCCTGGTCATTGCTTTTCACAAGATTTATTTAAAGTTCTGGATTTTGTAATTTGTTGATTTACAGCATTTTCACTTTTGCGTTTATAGATTTTATCGCACATTTTGATTCGAAAAAGTGCAGGTCTCCGCTCCAGTCAGTTACAAAAGATGCCCGATTTATCATGGAGAATTTGTTTTGTTGTTTGCTGTACTTTCTACTGTTACTGTTGATCATTCTTCATTATATAATGGATTCATTTCTCATAGCCGGGCCAAGACATGGCCCAAAGATATGTTTGTTTCTAGTGCAATGAACAATTGCTGAGGTGATGAAGAATGAGTAATGAAAATATATTCAGAGTCTTCTTTGCCCCGGGCTTGTGGAGAGTGTGTGGGACCTCTGTGGCCACACTTTACAGAGGCTCCATTGTGGAAGGAGACAATTTTCACACTTTTGTTTGTACCTGTAAGATGTTGAAGGTACAAATATGACATTTAATTAGTGTCAAAGGGAATAATTGACTCTGTGGGAATTAATCAAACTCCTTACAGTTTCATTCTGAAGTATTTTGTATTGCAGGTAGTATAAAGGAACAAGAGCAAGATCTTGTAACATTTCATTCCGACCATGAAGGCAGTGAAAGGTTAAAAGAGATGAATGGACTGCTACAGACTTTGATTAAAATATATATCTTTTGGTTATTAATTAGAACCGCCTCGGATGCCACTTTTATGTTCCGCTGGCTGAGTCATGAATGAGGACAGTGTAACCCCTGACACTTTTCACCCATCATTTAATTTTTGCCTTTCTTTTTTTTTTTAGAAGCACAGTACTCAGTGAGGAGAAACAGACCTATTACACAATAAAATCACGGCCTTCAGTAGTTACCGGAGATGAGCTGTGTTGTCTTTGTGCCTTTTTTTTTTAAGATGCATGAATTTCGAAGGCTGTCTTCTTACATAATTATGACAAGACCGAAGGTTTCGCAAAGCCCACGAAGTTAAGAACATACATGGATCGTATCGCTGTGTGTTTATAAGGTTTGGAGGTATTTTTAGGATTGTTTTTTCAGCACTCTTGATGATGAGTTTCCATCGTGGAGAGAACAACCTGAAATTATCGAGGATGTTATTCAGATTTCCTCCATTTAATTTGGGTTTATTCTTTTAGGTATAATTAAAGCCTGTCAAATATCTGAATCTTTTTTTCGAAAGTAGATCATAAACATGATGTTAATGCACCAGAATAGCAAATTATCACGCTTGTTTGAGTCTGCACAGCCACAATATAATATAATGTAAAAATCTGCATAGTTTTCCATTAAGATACCTTATTTCAGTTAGAACTTAAAATTAACAATGACAAGACATAAATATATGTAAGTAGAAAGCAGAGGAGTTATAAATAAATGGAAATTTACAAAGGAACTATTAAGATGATTTGTATAGTATTGGATCTTCTGTGACGAGTTCTGATAACTTTTAATTAAATTCACACTTCTCTGACACTTCAGCTGCTCTCACTTCTGACATATCAACTTAAACTTGAACATTTTTCCCACCTGCTTTTATCACTTACATGTTATTTCACATTTAGGCTGCTTTTCCTGTCTTACTCAACATGAGCGATTCAATTAGCACTTACAGTTAAAAATGAACATTTTACTGACATTCAGTGCTCACACACAGCTGCATATCATATTGAGTACACTTTTACCGGTGATAGGATTTTATCTGTTTCTAATGTTCAACTGTCAAAGTTCAGCAGTTAGTGCAGGTGAATTTCCTTCCACAAAGCCTTTTTTAGTCCTACTAGGCATGGTATCAATTTTTTTCTAAAAGAAATGTCAAATTTGCCCCCTCTTGCTTAGAGTATTGAAGATGTACACGGATCAGACATAACATTATGACCACCTGCCTAATATTGTGTTGGTCCCCCTTATGTGGTCAAAAATGCTCTGAACCATTGGACATGGACAAGAGGACCTCTCAGGGTGTCCTATGGGGTCTGGCACCACGACATTGGCAGTGGATCCTTTGGGTACTCTGGCTTGTGCAGTTGGGCCTCTGTCAATCAAACTTGTTCCACTGCATCCTGTTGATGCTTGATCAGAATGGGGTCTAGGAAGTTTGGAGGTCAAATCAACATCTTGGGCCATTGTCATGTTCCTCAAGATGTTCCTGATTGTTTGATGTTTTTGCCATGTGGTGGGGTGCATTTTCCTGTGGGGGTAGGCCAGTGACATTTGGGATTGCCATTTACATGAGGGAGTTTGCTTGTTCTGAGACTATGTTTATTTGGGTGTCTAAGTCTCATCAACACAGATGCCAGAATCCAAGGTTTTCCAGCAGAACACAACATAGTACCAATATGATCAATGTTATTCACTTCACCTGTCAGTGGTCATAATGTTGTGGCTGATGGGTGTATGTACTTGCACACATGATTTTGTTTCAATTTTTGTGTTTAAGACTTATGGGTGGGTTAGAATAACAACATAAAGTGAGTTAAAGAGATTGATTTGAGTTGCACGTCCCACTTGAAATTGTCGTCTTATTACTGTGGAGCCTCGCTAACGTCTCAGTAACCATATGCCTTATGTTTCAGTAAGAATGTCGAGACTGAAGAGGACTCAGGTGGAGGTCTGTGCAAAAGCAATTTAGAAAGAGCTCTACAAGTGATTTGATAAAAATGGAGTCAATCTCACCTGGAGTGGTGCCCACTTCCGGTGCAGAATCGGGGGAGTAGTGCACTCAAGGGTTTTGGTGACTACATAAGAACGGTCTAATTATTTTGATTGCTAATTTAGGATTGGAGAAGCCAGTATTTGTTTATTCTCCTCTCAGTGGGTCCCCTGCCTCCCCGCTCCGCTGGAACACAGCAGCTTGTTTAACTGAGAGTGGATTAAAAGTCCCCGTCCTCTGAGCATCTGTTCGGTGCAGCAGGAGATGTTATGTCTCCCCACAGGTCCAGAAAAACGTACGCAAGAGTCTGTATTCACATCTCCCAGAAATTTGAATAGAGACACAGTTTCCGCAGGCATAAAGTGATACAGGCTGTTTATTGCGGGAAACATTTTAGATTGTAAGTGCTAAAAAATACAACTAAGAAACAGACATCAGATAGCCTGCATGCATTTTTAAGACGCCAATAGAGGGGGAAATACAAAAAAACAAAGACCAAAACTGTTTCATATGTACTATTTCCCCTGTTTATAAAAGTTAAGGGTCTCCCAGTGAGCAGTGGAGTGGTTTGGCAGGTTGAGAGGTTCACTGTGGAAAATAGTTGAAAGAAGGTGGTTTATATCTGACTCTTCAGAGGCTCTCGGTTTGAAGTAAGTCGGTGAGCATTTTTTTCACTTCAGAGTGGAAATAAACAAATTGATTTTTATTTTAAAAAAGCATTCTCATTTCAGGTTGTCTGTTTGTTGCACTCCAGAGGAGGTGTTTAAGAGGTGTGTGCAGTTCATTGTAATACATAGAATTATTAATGCATATGGTTTGTTTATGGCCACCATTGTTATTGCTTAGCCCTGTCTTCTCTCTGCATTCGTTTCATTACTAAAGAATTGTCTCCAGGTTACCAGAATGTCCCCCGAGACGCATTATGTGTTCATCTCCACAGAAATCTGGCATGAAAGAAACTTGGTGTCTTTTTTAAACAATTGCATGTGACATTTGTTTTTTGAATGTGCCTGATATGAGGGCAGCATTTCCAAAAGAGATTTATCTTGCAAATTATTCTAAGGTCAGGGTGTGTTTGGATGAAAAGGCTTTTTTTTTTGTTGAGTTCAGAATAGACTGTGTATGATGATGGTCTGTTATGATGACTGGGAGAAACAGAAGAGATCATGTTATAAGACGTATTCAGGAAGTTTACCAAAGCCTCCTTAGAGAATTTTAACATGTTATCAATATCCAAAATAAAACGACAGAATGAATGGAATGGACGACGTTGGATGCATCAATCCAAAACATGTTTAAAGCAATTTGCTCATTTAAATGTCATTGTGATACGGTGATAAACTGGCTCGAATATCAGCAGGGAAGAAAGGAACACCTCCGCTTCAGTATCACAGCCGAATATATCACAGCACTGGTGTCACCTATCGCAACAAACCATGTCACCAAAAAAATTATGATACTGATGTTTTTTTCCCAGCCTGAATAGACTGCAGGCAAACTCTCTGTTCCGGCTCAGCTACCAAACTGCGTATATTTCTCTGGGAAACCATCTCTGTATGTGTGTTTGTTTTTTTTGGCTGAAATAAATAGCTGATAAAAGTAATTTATCTCAATATTTGCAAAATAACAGCCACAGGATTGAAACGTAATGTGAGGTTATCAAGTATTCATAGCATGTATCCAGGATTTCCATGGAAACCAAGTCCTGTATGTAACCCATGTGAATGTCTTGATGTTGACTTGGCCCTGGTTATGGTTCATAATTATATATCAGGGTAACGTAAAATGATAAAAAGTATAATTTTACCGGTTTATTAATTGGCCAGTGGCTTGAGCTGGAACCTATACTACAGCGCATATACAGTATAGCCACTATATCTGCACTGCCATGTGGCTCAGGTGGTAGAGCGGGTTGTCCACTGATCACAAGGTTGGCGGTTCAATCCCCAAACCCCCTGCATGCCGAAGTGTCCTTGGGCAAGACACTGAACCTGAAGTTGCTCCCAATGGCAGGCTAGTGAATGCGAAACACATTATAAAGCGCTTTGGTACCACTAAGGTAGAAAAGGCACTATATAAGTGCAGACCATTTACTATTTTATCATTTACATACATACTTAGGGCCTTTTCAAATGTATTTACAGCCCACCAACCCTATAATCGCATTGGACAATCAACAACAATCACAATAATCGCAATCACACCGGCCCCAACTGCAACACCTAACAACAACTGCTGAATTTCCCTTCGGGGATTCTATTCTAAAGGTATATTCTACCTAAGTAGGACTGTAAAGATGTGATTGCCTGACTCATAAAAACAACATTAAAACTGTCCAAACTGTGCATGTTGCAAGAGCACTGCGGGCAGTTTGTCATTTATGTACTTGGTATTTTTCTTTGATTGGATTTGAGACCATATTATTAGACCTCCTGTAGTGGGGAAACTGAGCTATCAGGTGCTGTGATGGCGAGCTGAATCATATTGCAAAAAGGGGGCTGGTAAACAGATCTGACATGCTCAAACATGTAATGATGAGACTGTCCTCACAGGAAGATTTGTAGCACTGTGCATGCCTTTAATAACTCCTGTTTGCATTCTTGGCATGAGACTTCTTGCCTTTGTGTGTCTCATCTGATGTTTGTTCCATGACATTCATATGTGACACCAAAATCCTGAAAATAAGAAATTAGGGGGTTGGAGCAGTTAAATTGTTTCTGCCTTTTCCGGGAAATATTTGTGTTGTTTGTCACAGCACAATCCAGCAAAAACTGTTTAGGGATCATAGGGATATTTTAAGTCTTTCCTCAAGTACTGAAGATTTTACGAAACAACTCGAATATACATCGATCAGTCACAACATTCTGACCACTGACAGGTGAAGTGAATAACATTGATCATATTGGTACTATGTGGTGTTCTGCTGGAAAACCTTGGATTTTAACATCCATGTTGATAAGACTTAGACACCCAAATAGACATTGTCCCAGAACAAGCACACTCCCTCATGCAAATAGAAGTCCCAAATGTCACTGGCCTGCCCTTGCAGGAAAATGCACCCCACCACATGGCAAAAACATCAAACAATCAGGAACATCTTGAGGAACATGACAATCGCCCAAGATGTTGCTTTGACCTCCAAACTTCCTGGACCCCATTCTGATCAAGCATCAACAGGATGCAGTGGAACAAGTTTGATTGACAGAGGCCCCACTGCACAAGCCAGAGTACCCGAAGGACTCACTGCCAACGTCCTGGTGCCAGACCCCATAGGACACCCTGAGAGGTGCTCTTGTCCATGCCCAATGGTTCAGAGCATTTTTGACCACATAAGTAGGGACCAACACAATATTAGGCAGGTGGTCATAATGTTATGCCTGATCAGTGTATGTTGTGGTAGTTACTATGAGCCATTTAGTCCCATAAACTGGGGGATATCTGCATTCATATTTTTTATATAATTCAAGCATGTGCCATGCTCGCATATTTGATATCAAATCCATGCAAGCCGTGCTTCACCCTCTTTCCCATTTGTGATATTTGTGGACACACCGCGTCAAACAACACTCAGTTTGTTTTGTGCAGATGATGTCATCCTGCAGGTGTCATTAGGTCATGACGTCAGCTCTACTATCTCCACATCTCCAATTCTGACACCTTGGTTTTGACCTAGAATAAACCTGGATTTCTTTTTTTGTTTTTTCATCCATATGAGGAGCGAGAACAGACTTGGTGTAGGTGTGGAGGAGAAATCAAAACCCATTAGAATGCGGGTCAGGTTGGTCAGAAATTATTTCACCTGAGTTTGACAGTTTATCCACATTCTCCATATCAATTTTCATTTTCCATCTCAAAACATAAATCCCTCTGAGGCCCTCGGAGGAAAAATCACTTGTCTGTTTCTCAACTCTTATTACACAGTCGGTGCTGTTTTGTTCCAGTCTTACCTTAGCTGACCACGTTCTTGATCATGATTTATGTAGCTCTTCTCACCTAACTGACTGCACAGACGCAGAAATGAGATAAAGCGGATTAACAGCTATAGAATAACAAGCGAATTATTGGTCAATTCACAAACCTGCACACGATTAATACACACATGATTAAAGTACATGAATTATAGTTGATTTTGGCTGATGCATGTTGAGGTAAAAGTGGAAACAGATGTAATACAGAGAGCCTGGAATGAAAAAAAAAACACACTCACACATAATAAAACTCCTAAATACAGCACAAAAATCTGTAAAACACATACTAAAATTCAATACACAAACTCACATTGACAAAGTATATCAATACAACATATCATGATCCCACCCAGCCATCAATGCTTTCCATATTGTCTACCAATGTTAACTGGAAAACTGATCATCAGCTGACTCACACTGAGCATTTACCAGTTAGGAGTCTCAGCTGCATAATGAGAGCTAGACCAGGTTGAAACAGCCACAAACCTGCTTCATTTAGTTGTTTATTTTCTTTATGAGCTCCACCTAAAAACTTTGGCCGATGACCAAAAGAACAAGACTTCAAATAGAAGCTGCCAAAGAGGGAGTCTGTGCAGGTTGGTTGGTCACTCTCTGAGATATAGTTGGAAGTTCTGTTATAAGGCTGTGTGATTGCTTTTCCCCATTAAAAAGGAACCAGATGAGACAGTCCAGGTACATGGCAAGAATTTGGCGCTCTCCAAGGTGCTGCTCAGGCAGCTGTCGCTTGCGAAAGTTACTGTCTGAGGGATTCGCTCTTATTGGCGCCAGGCGTAAAGGTTACTTGCCAGAATGAAGCTCTGAGAGAATGTTTGAACTATTTAATCACCAAGTTTGCGCCGTTATATGTGCCATTTGTCTTTGGTTGCAGAGGCATGAGTGGCTGTTTCTTAAGGTGCTTTCACCTAATAATGTTTTCATTTTAAGTACTGACAGTTTCACAGCTCAGAGTATTTTTCTTCTATTAAGTTCTGTTTGCTGCTCTCAGTACCGCTAGTGTGACAGCATGCCAAAGTCATATTTTCGCCACCTTGGTGTCTTCAGTGTTTACTGTTTTGACAAGTAATGTCTGTGGTTTGCCAAGATAATAAAACTCAAATTTTAGGGCATCTTCAATTCGCCTGTCTTTTAACTGCAGTATTTTTATATATATATTTATTTTGTTTACATCTTCCTTCAGAGGAGTGCTCAGAATGATCAGCTGGAACAAGACCACAATATACACAGAACACACAGGAGGGAATATAGTACAGCACTGGCTCGTCTGGGAATGTCTGGGATCCCCAGAAAAAAGTTGCAGGAGAGAAAAAAGCACGTTTCAGTGCAGGGTTTTTACATTCTAGTTAGGAAACCTGACAGCTATCTTAGCTGAGAACTTCCCATGAAATTAATTTTTCATTGTATTGAAAAAATTTCATTTGGATGAAACCATCCCCTGGGTTTCAAAGTCGGATACGTTAATTAAAAGCGACACGTCCGGGTCAAAAAGTCTCGGCGTAAAAGAAAAGAATTCATGAAAAGAACAGTGGGATGGCTGAGGGGCTGACCACTGTTTGCAAGCACATCATGTACAAGACATGCTGCAATCATCTGACACACTCGGAGTATACAGCACGGCTTGGTGAAGTGTGTTTTCTTAAATTGTAGTTCTCTATTTGAAATGTTTAGATCCTGGGGATTTTAATGTGACCTCTGAGGGAGACACAACTAAACATGAACATGGATACAAATTTCCATAACAGTGACTGCCTTTTGGGAAGCTAATGCAATATCACCACATAAAAGAGGAATACAGACAAAGAAAACATGCACCACTACAGCCCCTAAACCTAGATTTGGGCATCTGATCCAAAATCTTTCCGGGCCGTGTTACCCCCTGCAACAATGTCACCATAAAGTACTTTGAAAATGTAGTAACCCATACCAATAGGAATCCTTTTGCACAGTGATGGCAGCCATGTTAATCCACTGTTGATCTACCCAGGGATCAAGCTGTTCCAAAATCAATAAAGCTGTGAAAGCTTGCCTTCTGGTCTTCATCACATCCTTTACATCCCCGAATTAAACAGCTTGATGCAGCACCACTGCTATTTTGCTTTTTGTGTCAGATTGAATGTGGTGGAAATGTGTCAGCATGTGGATTTCTTTTATTATTTTTCTCCCTGAATTTTAACAGAGTGGAATGCTACCAATAAATTATGGGTTAGTTCCAAATATAGACATATAAAAATCAAAGTGGAACAGAGCACATTTTAGAATTCAGGAAAAAATATCTCTTATCGGCTGTGTGACATTTTTTTTCATTTACTATAGTGTTTCCAAATATTCCTATAAGGGTTTGGAGATTAATTGTAAAGGAATAAGTTCTCTGTAATGCAAGTAGAGTTGCTCCTTTTAAATACTGACATCTTTTTTTACTATCAAATCCTATATCATCTACCTCCCCCTCTTATGCATCCTTTTAAAAATTTATTTATTTATTTGCGCCACATCTCCGGGGGAGGTGCCCGACCTGCAGCCCCCACTTTTCTTTTTTGTTGCTGGAATGGATGAGGCTGCTTGGATTCCACTCCATATTTTGTCTCCCGCTTCGCCCCTTGCCGGTGCATCTGATCTGAAAACACGGAGCGCTTCCCCCCTCCTTTCCACAGAGCATTTCCACTCCAACACGGCAAACCATCGTGTGCTTGAGCGAAGTTGAGAGCACAACGCACGCCGGCGAAAACGCGCTGCCTGGTGGATTCATGTGGCACCTCCAGACGCGCAGCAGCCCTCTCCTGTGCGCCGCCGGGGGGACTTTCCACTGTTCTCGGCTGCGATATAAACCCCGTTCGGCTTGACATTTAATAGTTGACTTGCAACCATTCAACCAGCAGTCATTAAGTACCTGCGGATCTGCTGCAGGGGGAGTTTTTTTCTTCTTCTTTTTTCTCTTTTTTTGGGGGGGTACCAGCAAGCGGGGGATACTGCAGAGAAACAATAAGGATCTTTACAGAAGTGAACAATGCTCAGACTAGAGACCATCCTCTGCACTTTTTCCGTGCTGTCTGTGGCGGCCAGAGCAGATTTCAAGGCTCGGAATTGCAGCGAGGTGAGAGAGGCTTGCGTCGGGAAGGGCTTCAGCTTCGCACATGTTCCTCACCAGGAGATCCCAGGTAAGGTTTTGGACAGAGTGTCAGCAGGATCACGACCTGTCAAATACTCAGCATAAAAAATAAAAAAAACAATCAGGGGATGTGCGCTCACTTTTTGTGGCACAAATGCATCTGTATTAAAGATCTTGGTGGGAAAAGTTGAAAAATATCCCAACTCATTTATAATGCAAAGTCATTCACATTACTGTAGGTTTTTTTTAGTGCTGCAGCCTGCACATGACACCCATCAAATGAATTGGTTGTGGCACCTCAACCACCTGTCACTCAGGAAGTTGCACTCAATAAAGTTATAACCTCATGCAATTTTTAAACAGAATTAACAGTGATCAATACCTGGAGCAGCCTCCTGCATCCTACACAGTCTGCACCACTGAGGCCTGCTGGAACACACATTCCATGAAAAAAGCCTGAGCACACTGTCAGTTTAAAACTCAGATTTATATATATATATGTATATGTATATATGTATTCATGCTGTGGCGATAATATCCCATCAGCCAGCATCAATACTGGATGTGAACAGCGTCTCCGAGACAGCTGTGGCGAGATCTGCTGCGTGTGTGTGTCCAGTAGAGGTCTCCGACTGTGTTAACCAAGCAGAGATAATGAGTGGTCAGCTCTGCAGATTAGCTCCTGTCCTGCGAAAATTAGGTGATAAGATAAAGTGCAGCTGCTGGCTCCTTGATGCTTCAGTTCAGCAGCGGCAGCAGCAGCAGCAGCAGCAGCAGCAGTCCATAACCAGGAGGCACACATGTTTTCAGTCACAACCCTAGTGAGCAATTACCTTAAACACCTCACAGGGTAAGGTAAGATCAAGTGCACCTCCACATGCATACAAATGACTGATTTAATTAGGTTTAGTTGAACTCGACTGCAGGATTTTGTTAAAAATACAATTTTCTGTATGTGGACGTAGATACGTGTTTATTTATTGTCATGTTTTAGCATCAAATCACACGTTAAAGTGTCTATTTATATTAATAATTATCTTAAACACCTCACAGAATAAGTTAAGATCAAATACACCTCCACATGCATACAGACAACTGATTTAATTAGGTTTAGTTAAGCATATAAAAGTAATTCAATACAGGAGGTGTTTTTTTTCATTACCTCTTATTGAGTTGTCTCCAGGTCGCCATTGTTCAGAGCCAGTGATTCCTCCTATAAAGCAGGAAATCTGGCATGTGTTAAAGGCTGCATATTTGATAACAGGCACACCTGTTCAGAGACGGGTTGAATAACTAGCTGATGGAATTCGTTCGGATCCGTGTCTCTGACATCACAACTAATCTCCCAAATGAGTGAAAAATTCAATCTCTCTCATCTCTGAACGATGTCACCCCGAATCAACGTCTTTTGATCTGGTCTTTGGATGAGTCATAACCTTACATGTCCTCTGGAGAGACGAGGCATTATCAACAAGTCAGCAAATTCACACAGTGATGGACATGCCCTTCAGGCTCGCGACTTATTGCCTCTCATTCATGCAAACAACATTTAAACTATGGCAAAAATCTTGACTGAAGCGAAAAAGGGGGAGTTCCTTCAGTTTTAAAAGCTATTTTAATACCTAAATACACACAGTGTATCTGCAGAATATTGCTTCAAGTATCATAAGCAGAGACACAGATCTTCCACTTTTGCTCTTTAGAACTCAAAATATTAAAGTAATTATGACTAATTTTAAATTTTATCTCATGACTGCATTACTTTTTTTGCACTATTTCCACTAAATTGCTTGAAAATAGAGTAGTTGCTTCGGTTTAATAGTTGATTGCTTTGAATTATCATACAGATATGTGGCTTCCTAGGACACAAATGAATTAGAATTACTGTATAGTTAATGGGACGTGGCATACTTGTTTATGATTTTGGGAATTAACTGACAAACTACCAAAAACATGAACCCTTGCACACACAGATTAGTGTCGACTCCATGTTCATTATTTTCATGTAGAGTGCTTCTAATAAGTTTAGAAGCCGTTCAGGAGGAGGCACAGGAGAATCCAAGTGGCAGATGGAGAGCGTCTTAAATGACGACAACACTTTGGAGTTAATATTGCAGTACTCGTAGATTAGTCGATCCTTATGGGACTCAGTGTTGAGTAGCTCCAAAAGCTTCCCGTATAGCTTAGTGTTTCTGTCAGCCTTACAGCTGCCATCACACTCTATTAGCTCAGCCACAATGTGGGAAGAACTGTCAACCTTCATGTTGCTGGTCCAGCTCTACAAACGCTGCTTTCATTGCTTCTACATACTGTGAATTCCTGTTGAATCCCTTGAAATGTCTTGTCATTGTCTGATAGAGAGAGTGTTGAACATCAAATTGTAGTGACAGGTAGATGTGTGGTCCTGCTGCTTTTGATGTAAGATGCTATTAGAAACTATGTAAGACATCAGATTAGTCAGAAAACACTTGAGTTCACATGTTGAGCTGCGTTTACGCTGCATTTTTTGACTTGAGTTTAAAGTTAATCACATTAGACTGCCATTAAATTGCTAATCACATTTACAGTAATGAATGTTAATTTGTTTTGTATAAATCTGTAAGATTTATGGCCACAATACAAGTAACTCATCATACACATTGTACCATTGTGAGAGTATTGTGCTTAGCTGGCGTGTTAAAAATAGTGATAGGAATTCAGGCTGTTTTAAGAGAGCCGGTTATTATGGCTCGGCTCCTGCCTGGGAGCCGGAGCCGCCTAGTGGTTTGTGAAGCAAATTTGTAACTGATGGGTTGCCGGTTCAAATCCCCGAACTGGCAGGAGGTTGAGGTGGTAATAAATTAATTTAAGCAACAAAAAAATCTGAGGAGCCACATGGCAGCCGAAAGAGCCGGCTCTTTTTAGTGAGCAGAGCCATAAGAACCAGTTCTCTTAAAACAGCCTGAATTCCCATCACTATTATTAACACGCCGGCGTTGTGCCGAGTTATGTCTGCGCTGCTCGCCGGTAATGGCTTGATCAGCGTGCAGCGCAGACATAACTCTGCACAACGCGCCGAAATCTCAACGTACAGACATAACTCTGCACAACGCGCCGAAATCTCAACGTACAGACATAACTCTGCACAACGCACCGAAATCTCAACGTACAGACATAACTCTGCACAACACCGGCATGTTAATAAGATGTTCATTCCTGAGGATTGCAGCTACTAAATTTCGGGCAGCTTCACTCATCGTGGCACTTCCTGAAGTCAAAAAAACAAGATGGCAACTTTCATTCAATATATTCAGACTTTCATTCCATATATATAATTTCCTAAACGGCTTGCCATATATATATATATATACATACATATATATATATATATATGGAGCTAAAAATGAAAAGCTTAGTATCCCAGATTTCTGCTGTTGAGTTTGGTGAAACAGAGGAATCAGGTCAGGTGGAATGACAGCATTGGAGTCGGTGTTATTGACAGAAATGTTGTTATGATCCCAAGCCTAAAGGCTCAGGTGGAACAGTAATTCCACAAGACTTAGGCGAGGCTTCTGCCTGCTGACCAGACCAGGCTGGGAGCTGTCAGCAGCTACATGGTGAAGGCATTTTTAAACCGCGAGAGGATAAACTTGTGGATTGTTCTTAAAGTCCCTCGAGTGTCTCCTCATCTAAAAATGCCAATCTCCCTCCCTGCTGTAGACTTAACTTATGCGGCTAGAAACAAATTCATTATATTTTTGCCTCTTAAATCCACTTCTTCATTGCTCTTGTTAAGGATCAGAGCTGCACTCAGTCTTGCCCCTGCTGTCTCAGTTTCCACTCAGTGGATTACCCAACGTCTGAGACAAGATATGGAAAGTGAGTCATGCAGCAGACTGCTGGATTCAACGGAACTTCTTAGCATGTCATATTCTGTGCTATCACTTGACGTCCAGCTCTGTTTACCACCAGTCAGGAGATGGAGGTGGGACACAAATAACGGTGCTGATATTTTATGTGATCTTCGGCTGCCTGCACAACGAGGCAAATGATCTCTGCTGAGGCGTGTAATGTGCACAGGTTCTCTACTGTCATGTAATGGGATGGGAAGGATTAAAAAGGGCAAAATGGGAGCGCCTGCAGCAGGAATGGCCAAGTGACTTTGTTAACCCCCGCAGCATACTTCACTATTGCTGTGATGTATTGTGAGATTATTGTGACCTTCCTGTCAGTCACACGTGTGGAAATAGATCTGGGAGCAAAGTCCCGAGAGGGATCCAAGCTTTCGGTGGGGTTCACAGCGTGTTTACCGCCTTTACATTTCACTCTGCGATTGTGAAAATACTTGTGATAAAATTGCAGATAATTGGACTTCTGGGATTAAGTTATACATTTTGTGTTTGTGTATGGTAGCACCAATATTTGAGCATGCATCCTGCTATCTAATGTAATGTGAACATGCCCTACTGAGCTGCAGAGGGGGGGCACTATCAGGGAGGAAAAAAAATCCAAACAATCATCAGTTTTCTCGCGGCGGAGGGGATTTCTCAAACGCATCCCGGTGTCATCAATCATGCTTACGAATGCCAAAATGGCCTCATGATGGGCTCTCTCTGCGGGTGTTCCCTCTGAGAGCTGCAGGAAACATCGTGTCCTGTAAGTGTTTTAGGCTTTGCAGCACTGGGAGCAGAACAACAACGCACTCGAAGCATATCAAAAAAAAATTTAAAAGGGGGAATTTTTGATGATTTTTTAAAACTTTTGTGTGTAGATTAGGTACACCTGTATAGTTTAATGCTATATAACACAATAGTCCTGAATTAAAGGTCTTGAGGCGGACTAACAAGGAGGAGTTTTTGAGTGTTAAACTCTAAATAATTGATTAGTAAGATCTTTTTTTTTTCCTGACTTTAACTTCAGATTTTGTAGTCATGAATATTTAATGTTACTGAAGGGCTATATATATTGATTTTCAGGGGCTTAAAACTCTTTCATTGTGAAGCAGATGTTCAGTTTGTGATAACCTCCTGACACAAATGTGTCATCCTGATGCTGGAATATACCGGACTTCATTATATTGACACTTCTTTGAGTTTGTTTTCTCAGTTTTTTGTGTATATCCTGTCTTTGTCATTCTGTGATCACCTGATATTTGCAGAATTCAGCAGTCAGTTGTATATAAACCATATGATTTGTTTAAATCCAGTACTGAAGTGGACCACTGGAATCCCCCTCATCCTCATAAAGTGCTAAAATTAGTTTATTGTCTGATAAACAGACTGAAAGTTATTGCATTCTGCCAGTCTGGAATCTATAATGGATGCAACGATGCAGCATTCTCAGATTTTGATGCATTTTGATGTGTTTGTGTTTCTTTAGGAAGGAAGGGAACTCATGTCTTCAGGGTTACTGTTTTTTTTAACACCAAAAGTACTCTCTGGGTAATATTTCTAATCCTGTTTGTGACCCAAACTTTGTTTATTTTGTCTGTGGCCTCCAGCAGGGTTTACGTCCAACTTTTTGTTGCTCATAATTCTGGTTGCTGAAATTTTAATACAGCCTACAAATTAAAAAAAAAAACTGAAAGGGATTGTAGTTGGCAGTTATTAACAATGCTGTTTGTTTTGCTAACTTAAAATGCATATGTGAATAATATCAGTTGTTTTCAGTTAAAATCTCCCTTGTTTCCGCGCCACATGGCAACAAAGCTCGTTTCCTCACTAGGAAAAAGTGTAATTTTCTGAATTCATACATAAATAAGGATGTAAACAAACACACATGAAAAAGGCACTGGGTTATTGAAGCTTGGTCAAACACTGTAAGCCTGGCGTGCCTTGTTTACTTCGCTGACACACAGTTGTTGTCATATAGGTTACTAAAGGAAAGATGCTGCACACACACCAGCCAGGAAGAATTAATGTTTGTCAAATTCATTCGAGATAAACCTAAAAAAACAAGGAAAGGATTGAAGCGAGTCTCCTGAGATGGCATGGCCTTAGCTGTTTAATGGTTTAACAATCATTTGAAACGTGAGAGAATGAGTGCTAGTGTTGTCAAAAAAGAGATTGAATAGATGTCTTTTAGATCTATTAGTTCCCGTCAACAACTGTCCAATTAAATTCTAACCTGGAGCCACTAAAAAAGGAGCTTTTTCATTCCTTATTTAAAAAGCTGGCATAAACACATTTCCAGCAGTCACTGATCTACTTTCTTTTTTTTTTTGGACCAGTGTAGCCTACACATTCTTCCTGTCTGATGGGGTACAAAAATAGAAGTCTTTCAGTAGGTTACATTTTATTATAATCTCTTTCAACCAAACTCCATTGATACAGTCGACATCATTCTACCAAGCTCAAAATGGACTTATTCATTTCCTCAAATTGAAGTTGAAGGTAGCTGAGGGGTGTCTGCTTGGATAAAATGTGAGACTTACCGTCACATTTTTCTCGCCATCAAATCCTAAATTATAAAATGCTCTCGGAGTCATATTGTTCTGCAAGCCCATCCTCAGACGACTTATTTACTCAGACATTTTCAGCACATATCGTTCACTTGATATCCGACTACCTTGTCTGATTCAGTTTATTTATTTATTTGTGAGAACTGTTCACACAATTTCACTGTCTGTTTTTTTCAAGCCATCTACAGTTTATCATTTTCCAAAAAAAATAAAAAATCCTCAGGATCAATGCTTGTTTTTTCCATTGACTTTAGGATCAGATTTTGTCTTTTGGCTGTGACGTATAGCTGGTACTTTTACCCGACATCTCATCTGCCTGTCAAAACCTAGCCATC
Source organism: Chromis chromis (assembly GCA_900302755.1). Taxonomy (NCBI): domain Eukaryota; kingdom Metazoa; phylum Chordata; class Actinopteri; family Pomacentridae; genus Chromis; species Chromis chromis. The sequence continues at coordinate 27,922 of OMNN01102261.1, forward strand.
ATGAAACAAAGCCCCCTCGAATGCCGCGTTGCTGTCGTTGGATCTATCTTTAGCCACACGTCTGCCACTCCTGTCTTGTTGACAACGTCTGACTAGACATGATGTGCAACTGGAGAGGATGTTTGCCTTTACGCTGCTCCTGAGGATGGTTCGGTGTGGCATGTTTCAGCAAGTCGCCGTGGGGAGCTGTGTATTGTGCAGCTGAGCTGTGTCCTCTCCCTCTCAGTTAAGCAGTCCACTGACTTGAGGGCACTTGCACTGTAACAAGGTATAGCGGCCACTGTCCGTACACTAAACCGTAAATGCTGAGTGAAAGGTAATGATCAGTGCAAGTCTCAGGGCCTTCCAGGTCTCTAAACAGCCACCAGCTGCTACCTGTAGTACAGTCATCTGCCATGCTCCACTTAGCAAACTGATGCAGCCAAGAGTGGCTTGACTGCTCACTTCTCATTCTCAGGGGGCTTCAGGGCGTGCTTCCCACATGGATCGAATATCTACACTGGACTCCTCATGCCTCCACTTGGCTTTTTATTACGTGCTCCTCAATAAATATCAAAGCCAGACATAGTGCTACATATGCTGATTATGCTGTGCTTGTCATTCCTAAATGTGCTGCACATAGTGTTAGGGAAATCCATACATTAATCTTAACTGTAATGATATTGGTGCACCTTCCAGAAGGGTACAATGCACATAAATATTCTATTGCTATTACCCCCAAAGTCAAACATATTGTACTTTTTGGTTGTATATTTATCTTCTTGGCAAAGATGTATACAAGGGTGAATCTAGTCTTTTGCTTGTTTTATAGGTACGAGATTGCTTGCATATTACAATTTCCCAGAGCCAAATGTGATATGCTCACTGAGACAAACTCTCATTTGCTGCATACAGTGCCCTCCAAGCGGTCCAAAATTGACAAGTTTACTATCATACACCGATCAGCCACAACATTCTGACCACTGACAGGTGAAGTGAATAACATTAATCATATTGGTACTGTGGGCTGCACGGGCGCAGTGGTTAGCACCGCCGTCTCACAGCTAGAAGATCCCCGGTTCGCGTCCCGATTAGGACGCCTGGGATCTTTCTGTGTGGAGTTTGCATGTTCTCCCCGTGCATGCGTGGGTTTTCACCGGGTACTCCGGCTTCCTCCCACAATCAAAAAACATGCTGAGGTTAATTGACTATTCTAAATTGTCCGTAGGTGTGAATGAGAGTGTGCTTGGTTGTCTGTCTCTATGTGGCCCTGTGATAGACTGGTGACCTGTCCAGGGTGTCGGCTGGGATAGGCTCCAGCCCCCCCGCGACCCTCCAGAGGATTAAGCGGCGTACAGATAATGTACAGATAATGGATGGATGGATATTGGTACTGTGTGGTGTTCTGCTGGAAAACCTTGGATTTTGCCATCCGTGTTGATGAGACTTAGACACCCAAATAAACATTGTCCCAGAACAAGCACACTCCCTCATGCAAATGGCAATCCCAAATGTCACTGGCCTACCCCTGCAGGAAAATGCACCCCATCACATGGCAAAAATATCAATCAGGAACATGTTGAGGAACATGACAATGGCCCAAGATGTTGATTTGACCTCCAAACTTCCTGGACCCTATTCTGATCAAGCATCAACAGGATGCAG
>OMNN01102262.1:0-24302 GCA_900302755.1 Chromis chromis
TTTACTCACCGTGTTAATGCATAAAAAGATTGAAAAATAAGAACATTCATATCCTCATGCAGTAAATGCACCTTCTTTTATCTGAGTGGAGACGCCCACTGGAATAACACTCAGCATAATTTTCTTTTTATAGCTGCACTGAAGTATTTGTATTGGTGAGATCTGACACGTGGACATTTAAACCACAGCTTCTTGAAACAAATTATTTTAAATCATCTGAACGTCAGATGGATTTGTGTAGAACTGTTGTGTGTAATAATAATCTAACCTTTATTGATCCCCTTGGGTTCCTTCCTTCTCTGCATTGATCCTATTCTAACCTTAACTATACATACTAGGAGCAGTGGGCTGCCGCGGTGCAGCACCCGGGGAGCAGTCAGGGGTTAAGGGCCTTGCTCAAGGGCCCACAGTGGTGGTGACTGGGACAAGCGGTCGCTCTCACTTTCCCACCTCAACCTCTTGCCAGTCCGGGGACTCGAACCGGTTACAAGTTGGCTTCACAAACCACTAGACCACCACTGCCCCCCCAACTACTTTGTAAAACTAAAACCCGTGGATGCTGCAGACCTACATTTACAGGTTCTAAAATGTCTCATGCAAATATAAATTGAAAAGCAAAGAGTTTAAATTAGATCGGGGAAGTAAAAACTTTATTTTGGATGTCAAATGATGAAAACGTCTTGTACTGTAAAGAAATAATAAAGAACATTGAATCTAAAAAGACTCTTTATGATTGTGCTTCTCGTTTCTCTCGAGGGAAAACAAGTAGAAATCGGTTTGTTGCGTCGTCACCCGTCGATCCACAAAATGTTCTCTTGTGATGAAAGTCAGCTTTGCCAGGAGAAGTGTGTGTCCATGTTTAACACGAGTCGAATGAAGAAGATTACACGTTTTGTGAAAAAACCAAAGACAATCCAAGCTGTCAGTGGAACCCATTTAATGCCCTTTGATGTGGGATTACTTAAAAATCGTGACAGATAATAGCAGCAGGAGGAAGAGGAGACTCTCGGGTGACTTTGTTTTATCACATCACGTCTGTGTTTCTGTTGGCAGAATCTCAGGTGAACCAACAGACATGCTACCTCCTCGCTAACGTGGCACTTAACATCCTTAAATCCACAGACACTTTAAAAACCACACTCCCCACTAAAGCCTCTCACCGTCAAACCAGTTCAAATTACCATCAGCATTTTTTTTATTTTTGCAAGAGACAAGACAAAATCCTTAAAATACAAAATATTTATTTTTGAAAATGTCTTTGTAAGAGTAAAACAAAAACCAAAACAAAAAAAAAGAGAAAATAATAATAAAACCAAATCAAAACCATACAAATTGTTTGGTTGCTAGCATACCACACTAGTGCTAGGAACTAACAATGGAGAAATTGTTCACTCGGGATAAACTCAGACGCGACGAAGAATAAACACCTCCACCTCTAACCCTGCGATTTCGTATTGCACCCAAAACGCTGAGGCAAAAACAGAAGCGCCGAAAAAGTGGCACTAGTGGTGAAATGGCATCCTGTCTCTGGATAATAGCAGGAGGGGGGCAGACATGTGGCAACCATCTGATTTTCTCTTTTAACACAAAAAAATAACCCAAAAAAAAAACAAATAAAGTGAGTTTTAATACAGATCTGAAATACAGTGGAGGAGGAGGGGGCGGGGCTTAACTGTTGGCATTGATATGGTGAGGAAGAGGAGGAGGAGGAGGAGGAAAGATTCAGTATTCCAAGGAGAATCCCAACCTTCCAAAAACTGAACAGTGTGCTTCTGAAAGAAATGGAGGAGGAGGAGAAAGGCCCGGCTTCTGTCGGTAGCAGAGTCCGAGGCCACAGAGGTCAATGTTGCACCTGTGAGGTTGCAGTGGAGTCAGCTTAAGGCTCGGCAGGCCCGACCTTACAGCAGATATAAACATATATGTTCTACTTAAACCTTTTCATCTTTTTTATTTTTTTATTATTGTGGTTGTACAATATTCCCTGATGGCCTGATGTGGCCGCTGAGTGTTACACAGAATCCTGATAGAGATATCAAAATGAAAGAGGAAAAGAAAACAAAACGAAAACAAAAAGAAAAACGAGAGAAGTGATGAAATTGTCCGTGGAGGGGGAGGAAAGGGGGGAGTTTGATGGGGGAATCCTGTTTGTTGCTCTCCCGTGTCCCCTTCTTTAAAATGTTACGCACGCTGGTCAAACACACACAGTTCCTCCATCTCACCGCCGTGGCAATCTGCTCTGGAGGAGACAAAGAAAACATTCAGACGAGAGAAGAAACCAAGAGCAGGAAGTCAGAGTTCTTTTAGGGCCAGTGGCAATTATTGGTAAACAACAACCGATATTTGGGACTGATTAAATGTTCTATATTAACTGTAGGGATCGGCCCAGATATCATAGGGGGGCAGAGGTGGTCTAGTGGTTTGTGAAGCAAACTTGTAACCGGTGGGTCGCCGGTTCGAGTCCCCGGACTGGCAAGAGGTTGATGTGGGAAAGTGAGAGTGACCGCTTGTCCCAGTCACCACCACTGTGGGCCCTTGAGCAAGGCCCTTAACCCCTGACTGCTCCCCGGGCGCTGCACCGCGGCAGCCCACTGCTCCTAGTATGTATAGTTAAGGTTAACTTGGAATAGGATGAATGCAGAGAAGGAAGGAACCCAAGCGGATCAATGAAGGGTAGATTATTTTATGATGCTAGCATGATGCTAACATGATGCTAAAATGACAATAACACGGTGTTAATATGATGCTAACATGACGCTAATATGGTGCTAACACTATGCTATCCCTATGCTAACATGACACTAACATGGCGTTATCATGATACTAACATGATGCTATCACTATGCTAACATGGCGCTAACATGATGCTATGGGGCAGTGGTGGTCTAGTGGTTTGTGAAGCCAACTTGTAACAGGTGGGTCGCCGGTTTGAGTCCCCGGACTGGCAAGAGGTTGAGGTGGGAAAGTGAGAGCGACCACTTGTTCCAGTCACCACCACTGTGGGCCCTTGAGCAAGGCCCTTAACCCCTGACTGCTCCCCGGGCGCTGCACCGCGGCAGCCCACTGCTCCTAGTATGTATAGTTAAGGTTAACTTTGAATAGGATGGGTCAAATGCAGAGAAGGAGTTTCCCCAAGGGGATCAATAAAGGCTAGATTCTTATTATTATCAAACTATATTTTTCCCAAATGCTTCCCAGCAGTAGAAAACTACAATTCCAAATATAATAGCCTGGACCTAGATTAACAGAAAATGGTGGAGGGATTAAACAGCTTAAAAAGATATTCAATTAATTCAAGTTTATTAGTTAGATTAGTTTATTAAAGTGACATGTCTCCATAATGAGACAATGAGTTTCCTACTGTGTGTACCAATGATGCAGCCTACTTCAGGTCTGATGGTGCTGACATAATAGCCACAAAAAACATACTGAGCAGTCTCCTGCAGCGCAACGCAGTGGTTTCTGGGTAAGTTTTAAATACCTTTTATGCACTTTTTTTTTTTAGGAAAAGGAATTCAATGTATTTTAGGACTTTAAAGGCAAGAATCCCCAGGAGGCCATCTCTAATGCAGGCAGCAACATGGCCTTTCCAGTCTACTGATTTCTGTGTTTGCTTTTGGTCAGACTCAAACACAAAAGGTTTAAAATTATTCATGGCCCAGATATGCATCATTTTGTGTGACTCCTAGTTTATCTCAGTCTCTGCAACAGAGGTGGTATTTAGTATGAACCATAGAGGAACAATAACCACGTTAATGGGAATAACACCAGGTTGAAAGGTTCTCCTAAGAATCTCAAACTGCCACCTTCATCATCATAAACTGCATGTGTGAGAAGGGAAACGTTAACAAGCACAACTATGGAGGGTGAAGTTTACCAGTCAATTTAATGATTTATAGAGGTGCAGGGGAAAAGGTTGGGAGACAAACAAAATGTAAATCATGTACATGTGTTGTATGCGTGTGTCTTTTACCTCTTCCTGTATGTATTGCAGCAGGAATGGCGAAGCCCTCAGATTGTCCACTGGGATGTTGAAGAAGCCTTGAATCTCTTTCTGATGGAGGTCCATTGTGATGAGGTGGGTGAGGCCTACACAAACATGCTCATGTTAGCAGTGTGAACATCTATTTAATAATAATAATAATACAAGCAAGTTATTTCTCCTCTATCCTCTTGTTGAGCAGTTGACACCCACTTACCAGCTTTACACATCATGGAGGCAATAAGCTTAGAGACGATGGAGCCCCTCTTCCTCATCTTACACTGCTTGCTGTAGGGGAAGTAGGGGAGGACACCTGTGATGCTTTTAGCACAGGATGTTCTGCACGCATACACCATGATCAGCATCTCCATTATGGTGGTGTTCACATCCCTGACAAAGGCACAGACAGAGAGGAAGAGTCGAGGGTGGCAGTATTAGACAAACATGTGATATGAGTTAGATGTGTTCAGGGAAAACTGTATTAAAACTTAATAATGTGTGTTCTTTCTTACTTGGACACTGTCTGGATGACAAAGACATCTTTGCCTCGCACCGACTCCTGGATCTGTACCCGCGTTTCTATGGAAACAAAACAGGATGTGAGAAGAGGGAGAGAGCGGCAAGAAAGCGTGCACACATAGACACACATCCAGCAGCACAAGCACACACTCGTATCTCATAACAAAGCCTGCGAAAGGCTGTCAGCTTCGTTACCCCTCCCCCCTCACTGTGTGAAATCGTAGATACCAGCATTCCAAAAATGTGCCTCCCACAGAAAAGAGATTAGAAAACAAAATGCTTTCTAAGCAGAGCCCAACGTCCAGCATAAACACAGAAGAAACACAGACACAGCTGCCATCAACCAAACATCATATAAGCTGAGCCACAAACAATTAAGTCAAGCTGTAACCGCCTCTGAATATAGACGTGTGCAATACACATCTTACTACTTTGTCTGCTAGCTACGTTTCCTAAGCGTACCATTTCTTTTCATACACTGTTATTCTTGCCTGTCCTTGAACCTCGCTTAACATTTGTAATCTCCAACACTGAATACCCTCTACTCTTGTCAAACAAGCACCTGCATCATGTAGCAAACAACAACTGGGAATGACTTAACAAAGAAAACGTGACACTAAAATGTTCCCCTGCTAAAACACTTAGTCCATCACCAAGCCAGATGAAATCATAAGGTATATTTTACTAAAAGTTGAGCGCTAAATAGGTAGGTAGGTAGGTAGGTAGGTAGGTAGGTAGATAGGGACTTTATTGATCCCGAGGGAAATTTAAGATTAATAAATAATAATAATAAATATTCCTAGAATGAGCAACAAAACATGGACTGGACTTTGACTTCAGTCTCACCTAACTCGCTTTCTTTTGTCTTCAGTGAAACCATAAAGCCTGTCTAGTTCTATAGCTGCTAGCAGTGCGCTAGTTTGTTAACCACACTGTCAACATAATTTACCATTTCACAGTTAACCTGGTGACATACGCAGCTAGACTGTGCTGTCAATCATTTATCAGTGTGCAGTCCTACATGTGTCTTTTTCTGTCTTGGTGTTTTTTATCTGGAACTGGTTGGAATCTGTATGTATGATCCCACGTCAGCTTCCCTTTGAATAACCAACGGGGTACCACAAGGCTCCGTCTTTGGTCCTATGTTATTTACAATAGAGCTGCAACAATAAATCGATAAACTAACATTTATTTTATTTTATTTTTAAATCAATTAATCAGTTTTAGTATTTTTTAAGAAAAAAAGACAAAAGTCTCTGATTCCAGCCTCTTAATTTTGAATATTTTGTGGTGTCTTTCCTCTTCTATGACAGCAAACTGAATTTATTTTTGGATTGTGGACAAAACAAGACATTTGAGGATGTCATCTTGGGCTTTGGGAAACACTGATCAAAATTTTTCACAATTATCTGACAATTTATAGACCAAACGACTAATAGATTAATTGAAAAAATAATATACAGATTAACTGACAATGAAAATATATTTCTTTCAATCCTTAAATCGATTAACCAACTACCTGTTTCAACTCTCAAGGTAATATCTGTTTTCATGCAGATGATACAATCTTGTATGCATACAGCTCTTCTCTAGCTCCAGCCATATCTAGACTGCTCTACCTTTAACGTTCTTCAATCATGTCTCTGCAGAACTTTTACTTTGTACTGAATGTTGATTGTGCGACCATCTACACCCATAAAGAAAAAGCAACAGTACGTATGCTATCTCTGAAGCAACACTTAGCCTGGGACGAAACTTCCTTGATTCTGCACACCCTGTGATTCACCTAGAACGTGTTGCCGGTGCACCACTATTGTTGTTTATCAGCTATAGCATGCTAGTAGGATTAGTTTCAAAAGCTGGACAAACTTGACTTATCTTGTACAGTGTGTTAACTGAAACCACATGTTTTAAGATGTCATCTTACCTCTGTTAGCTTCCTGGTACACCTGCACCTTGCCAAGCTCCACCCCCAACCGCCTGAGAAACAGAAAATGACAACGGCAATTGGCATGATAGGAAAAAAGACTGAGATTAAGTTTAAGGTGAAAGTGAAAAGAGGAAAAATTAAACAAAAATAAACTACTGGTTTAGAATAGAATAGAATATAGAATAGAATATTCCTTTATTGATCCCCCATTGGGGGAAATTCCAATTGTTACAGCAGCAGCAAAAAGTGGCAGAAGTGCAAGAAAAATAACAATAAGAAATAACAATAGTTAAGAAAATAAAAATAAAATAAGTATGTACATATAACAAATAGCAGCAACTGAGCAATACAAATATGCATGTACATGTTTAGACGTGTTTAGACGTGTATTAACACACTGTGCCTTATTTCCTCACAGACACACACCTACACCTGGAATATAGTGTCTGATACGCCAAGCCAAATCCTTTATTTGTTCTATAAACATGCATAGACTCCAATGTCCTTGTGTAAACCAGGGTTGCATTTCAAGCAGGTTTTGCAGTTCATTAATGTTGTGTTCAAACTTGACATGATGAGCAGTTCATCTTGCAACTAAAAAACTAGAGTTGTTATTTTAAAAAGGAGGCACACTGGTAAGGCCAGTGTTTACGTTGAGGTTCAGGGAAGAGGCTTTTCCTAATTCTTGCAGATGTTTAAGAAGCGTGGCAAGATCATAATTTAAGGTAACCCTTCAAATGAAAACTGAGTTATACTGTTTCCCTGTGTGTCCTTTAAAATTATTTCCCTTTTTGGGGTGCCCTGATAGCCTAGTGCAGGGGTGCTCAATCCTGGTCCTCGAGGGCCACTATCCTGCATATTTTAGATGTCTCCCTCTTCCAACACACCTGATTCAAATGATCAGCTCATCATCAATCTCTGCAGAAGCCTGATAACGATCCTGATCATTTGAATCAGGTGTGTTGGAAAACATGCAGGATAGTGGCCCTCGAGGACCAGGATTGGGCGTGATCCACATGCAGAGACGTAGCGGCTGACCCGGGTTCGAGTCCGACCTCAGGCATTTACCGCATGTCCTTCCCCACTCTCTCCCGACTCTATCCACTGTCCTATCGATTAAAGGCGAAAAGCCAAAAATAAATAAATCTTTAAAATAATTTCCCTTCACTTCAGATGGATTTTATCTGCGATCCAAAAGTTGCATACTTAACAAGACAACTTACTGCATGCTACTGCAGATTCCTGGCAAATTATTTGAGCAAGAAAAGAAACATAACATCAAAATCTTCTTTGAGCAAGTTGAATATTTAGTGGTTTAAACACATTAGCATTAGCTTTTTCTGGAGCAGTAATACTTGTAACTGGGGGGTGTAGTCTTATACGAAGCTGCAGGAAATAGTCACTCTAAATGGGATTATTTTTGCAAAGTATCTTTTGTGTGTCATGAATGTATGCAATGAAGCTCAGCCATTCACACTGTAAGCACCAGCTAGCACATAGCACAGCAATTTAGATGGAAATAGCATTGAGGACGCCTGACTGATAAACATCTCAACAAATGCACGGTGCATTGAAGAGTTTTTAAAGTTGCTTCTTGACATCTGACAAACCGGTTTCCCAAGGACTGTTTACCCTAAAATAACCAGTTTGGCCTGCATTACTCTTCTCCACGTTTGTACGCACAAATGTCTGCAATGCTTTCCGTACTCACTCCGCAATCCTCTTCCCCAGCTCGCGGCTCGAAGGGTGCGAGTTGGCGGTGAAGATGACCAGGCCACCCTTAGTGTGGTTCATGTCTCTGGGGTCTCGGCCGCTACTCTCCCCACACTCAGGCAGTGGATCCCTGGGCACCCACGCTGCACTGAGCCCTTCCTGTAGGGGAGGGAACAGCGGTTACTTCCTTCAAAATCAACATGTCAACTGTCATATGTCAAGTAGAAGAGGAACAGGAAACACATTTTGGTTAAACCCTTCGAGACTTACAGTCAAGAAGCTAGTTTCAGACTGAGTGACAGCATCATGTGACACACTATTGCAGCTTTAATTCCTTGTTTTAAATCAAGAAATACGGGTTTCTAAATAGGACTGCACCATATTAGTGCAGCAGATCAGTGAAATTATCTTTCAAAATGTGATACAAGCATCAAACTTGGCACAAATACTCCTTAGGGGTTTTTGAAAAAATACGCTGGCCACCTGAAATTCAAGATTTCATTTTTTGTGTATAAATTGCCCATTTTACCACAGATTCTCACTACAGTAACCGATTTAGTTGATCTTGGTGTTAAAAAGTAGGTTCTCAAGTATGAGGAATCCAAAAATACAACTCTAAGATCTCTTCTTTCTACCATTTCTAGCCCAAAACAGTGAAAAATTAACAGGGAGTACGGCATCTGAAATCATATGAAACAAAATTAAGAGTGATACATGTACATTTACAACACGTATTTCTATTTAACCCTAACCCTAAGACCGACTGCACTACTATCGCATTATGCAGGTTAACCACAGTTCTGTAATTTTGATCCAAAGTCCAAAATAAAGTAAAAAATAAGCTTCTTAGTGATTCAGAAGTCCAAAAGCCAGATTCTGCTGGTCTAAAATGTAGGATTCAGTACCAGAATCATCCATATTGGGCAAGTCTGTGTAAATTTATTGGCAAAAGTAATATTTCGGTATTGATTATGGGGGCCATCTTGAAAAAATGACAGCCATCTTGAATTTCAGGTGGCCAGCGTATTTTTTTCAAAAAGGTAACCCCCAAGGAGTATTTGTGCCAAGTTTGGTGCTTGTATCACATTTTGAATGATTCACCTGCTGCACTATATATCGTTTCAGTATTTACTCTGCCATCTGTAACCATGTGACCGGGGATTCAACTGGTCGTGGCAGATGGCCGCCCTCCCTGGGCCTGGTTCTGTCGGAGGTTTTTTTTTCCCCCTCCCCATCCTAGGGGGTTTTTGGTTCCTTCCCACCATTGCGGACTGCTTGCTTATAGGGAATCCAAAAGCAATTTTGGATTGTTTGTTTTTCTGTTTCCTGTATTGTTCTTCCTTATGATGATAAGCGCTATGTGATGACATGTGTTGTAAATATGCGCTATATAAATAAAATTGCATTGAATTGAATTGAATGTGTGCATGCTTGATGCACAACAGGACTAATCTACGAGAGAAGTCTGTCAGCACATAATTTACTCTGATTTAGGAGACAGAGTTTGTTGACATCCTCCACATGTGCACTGCAAAATGAGCGAGGAGCAAGAGAGAAATACTAAAACTGAAGATTCAGTTGCAAGAAACAAAACGAGAAAAAAAAATCTGATGTATGGAAATGTTTTGGCTACAGAACAATGTTGATCAGAAAGAGGTACTCTGTCAGCAGTGTCTTCCAATTGTTGCCACTACACAAAGCAACACAACTAGTTTGACTATTCAAATCAGTAACACAACGCTCTGTATGATGAATGCAAAGCCACATCTGCAAAAAACTATTTTGGATGTTTTTGTCATGAGAAAGTTTCCCAAAAGCTTTTTAAAAATTATCATTATTATTTTCTTTGCAAATGCACTCCTCTACAAAAATCAGCCGAATCATTCAGTAGTAATTATTCATTTCAAATAGTTATTCAACAATTCATCTGGTGAAAATTCATGCTTTGTTTTGTTTTTTATATTGTACTATACAGTAATCCCTCGTCTATCGCGGGGGTTAGGTTCCAGAACTATCCGCGAAGTAGCAACCTTATATTTATTTCATTATTTATATGTATATTAAGGCTTTATAAACCCTCCCCGCACTGTTATTAACCCTTCCCACACTCTTATAAACACGTCCTATGCTCTTAAACACTTTCTACACTCTTAAACCTATCCATCAAGAGAAGTTTCTACAGCTGTGTCCGATAATGGAACTAGCGACGCAGCGATCCACTTGAAAAGCCCACTTCGGAAAAACTTTGCCGCATTTTAAACACACCGACACCAAGGACGTCCAGCTGCCTACCGGGAAACTGATGATGATGTTACGGGTAATCCTACAGACTGTCACCGGTTCTCTGATGGTTATTTCCAGTAAACACTCACCATGTGGGACTGCAGGTTCTGGCTGGCTTCGATCACCAATCAATCAGACAGACTAGCTCAAGCGGAAGCGGCCCTAGCTGCGTTTTCCATATGTGCGTCTACTCATCTGCTGTACGCTACGTATTTTATATACAATGTAAAAATCCGCGAAAAGTGAACCGCGATATGGCGATGGATTACTGTATATCATATATAAATAATGCTATGTCTGTTTTTTCCAATATTAAGCTGCCCTAGAGCTATATGCCCACACCTAACGCACTGAGTGCATCAAGGCAGCTCATAAAAAGCATCGTCTTCTACAATTAAGTAGAATCAAATGTGCATCACAGAATTTCTGATTAACGGAGACCGAATATACACTCACTGGTCACTTTATTAGGTACACCTTGCTGGTAATAGGTTGGACCCCCTTTTGCCTTCAGAACTGCCTTAATTCTTCATGGCATACTTTCAACAAGTTGTTGGAAACATTCCTCAGAGCTTTTGGTCCATATTAACATGATAGCATCAAGCAGTTGCTGCAGATTTGTCGGCTGCACATCCATGATGCAAATCTCCTGTTCCACCACATCCAAAGGTGCTCTATTGGATTGAGATCTGGTGACTGTGGAGGCCGTTGGAGTACAGTGAACTCATTGTCATGTTCAAGAAACCAGTTTGAGATGATTTGAGCTTTGTGACATGGAGCATTATCCTGCTGGAAGTAGCATCAGAAGATGGGTCCACTGTGGTCATAAAGGGATGGACATGGTCAGCAACAATACTCAGGTAGGCTGTGGCGTTTAAATGATGCTCAATTGGTACTAAGGGGACCAAAGTGTGCCAAGAAAATATCCCCCACACCATTACACCACCACCAGCCTGAACCATCGCAGACCTGAATGTTGCAGCTAAAATCTAGACTTATCAGACCAGGCAACGTTTTTCCAACCTTGTATTGTCTAATTTTGGTGAGCCTGTGCGAATTGTATCCTCGGTTTCCTGTTCTTAGCTGACAGGAGTGGCACCCAGTGTGGTCTTCTGCTGCTGTAGCCCGTCTTCTTTAAGGTTGGACGTGTTGTGCGTTCAGAGATGGTATTCTGCATTCTTTGGTTGTAACCAGTGGTTATTTGAGTTTATGTTGTCTTTTTATCAATCTCAAACCTGTCTGCCCATTCTCCTCTGACCTCTCACATCAACAAGACATTTTCGTCCACACAACTGCCCCTTGCTGGATATTTTCTCTTTTTCGGACCATTCTCTATAAACCTTAGAGATGGTTGTGGTGAAAATCCCAGTAGATCAGCAGTTTCTGAAATACTCAGACCAACAACCATGCCACATTCAAAGTCACTTAAATCCCCTTTCTCCCCCATTCTGATGCTCGGTTTGAACTTCAGCAAGTTGTCTTGACCACGTCTACATGCCTAAATGCATTGAGTTGCGGCCATGTGATTGGCTGATTAGCTATTTGTGTTAACAAGCCATTGAACAGGTGTACCTAATAAAGTGGCCGGTGAGTGTATATCAGGCACACTGTGGTTCAACCGGCATCTCATGTTTTAAAATGCCCCATCATAAGTTTTAAATGTATTCCAGTGAAAACTGACTTGAAGCTTGACTCCATAATACTACATTGCAAATGTAATCACAATATCTGCCAGACATGTTCCCCAAATCATTCGGCCGTAGCCTGAGTAAACACATTCTATTGTGTCAGTTCATTGTTGGATTTTCCAAACTGTGAAACTAGCAAATATTCACATTTCGTCAAGTCAAGTCAAGTCAACATTATTTATAAAGCACATTTATAACCGCCAAGGCGGACCAAAGTGCTGTACATTGAGTTCAGTAAAATACATTTCATCCAATCATCACAAACATCGTAAAAACTAATTTAAAAACAAGTTAAAACGCTAAACAACAGTAGAAGATCTAGTGGACACTGCTGTTGGGATAAAAACACTCAACTAGAGTTAAAAGCCAAAGAAACTAAATGGGTTTTTAAAAATGACTTAAATTGTTCAGTTAAGGCTGCAGATCTGATATTAAAAGGTAGTTTGTTCCAAAGTTTTGGAGCTGCAGTGGAAAAGGCTCCATCGCCCTGAGTTTTAAGCCTCGTTTTGGGTCCAGGAGCAGCTGGTTCAAGGACCTTAGTGCTCTGGAAGGAGCATGAACATGTGGGGTGCTGAGCCATTAAGTGATTTAAAAGCCAGAAGTAAAATTTTAAAATCAATCCTGTAGCGAACAGGAAGCCAGTGGAGAGACCGGAGCACAGGGGTTATGTGGTCTCTCTTATTCGTGCCCGTTAGCAGGCGAGCTGCAGGCGTTGGATGGATGACTGGTTTAAGAAACTATTGTTTTGGCATTGACTTCAACAATGATTTACATGTCAAAATTGCTGGCAAATAATTTCCTGTCAATCGCATATTTCATTATTTAAACCAATACATTCACTGGTTGGTTTCCGGGTGTCAGGGGAACTAATGAAACTGATATGTACAGAGTCAACAGAGGCTCAACAGTAAATCTGAGCTCTGGGGTCCCTGACGAGGTTAATCTGGTCATGCTGAAGAGGCTTCATTTGTCACACTGTTGTCTGTTTTCAACGTGGCTTCATTCAAGAGCACAAATTGCACATTTGTGTGTAAAAAAAATTAAATAATTTAAAAGCACTGATTAGTAATTCATGAGCATGAGTTAATAACTGCAGCGCACTAATTATCAATTTGTGTGCCTTTGAGTTGAATATGACTACTTAAACCTTCCAGGCTCGATAAATTGCTAATTCTCCATAGAAATCCTCCAGGCCTCCACCTCGACGCTGATTTGATAATTTCCTCAAATGTGGGAGTCCTTCTCTAATAGGTCCTCTAAAAGCCCTCCTCTGTCACCTTTGTGCCCCTCCCCTCTGCATCACCGCCGTGCCACTGCCCACTCACTGATGCCCCGTCTTACATAAAGTCATTAGTGCAGGTGCTTCGTTTACACAGAGTGAACAATGCTTGGATATTCCCTCCGTTTCTCTTTGTTGCGCTGTTTCGCCGCCTACTCACAGATTTACCCTCTTATGTAAAGTCATCAGTAAAGGGGGGTCCCTGTTCACAATATTTCGATACCTACGCATCAGTCCAGCCGCAGAGGAATGTGTAGTACGAGCAATCGAATACAAAGGAGCTGGAAGGAGGAGGATAAGGGTACGTACAGAAGGACAGATTACAATAGAGAGACAGGGGATTCACTGAGAGATGAGCGGAGGGAGATAGAGGGAGAGAGGGCGTTGACACTAAGCTGACAGAGAAGAACATTATCAGGCTGTTACACAGGCACCCAGAGCTCTTCCTTTCCTACTTTAACTCCTTTTCTTCCCTTTCTATTATTCCTCCCCCTCTGATTAGAGATGCTCTACTTCTTTTATTCATTTTTATTTATTCCACAGATTTCCTACCGTCTCTCTTCCTGCAGGTTGAGGTTGTGTAAGATATGTGTACATGTCGAGAGAATGTGGAGACCTGGGGACAGCTAGGGCAGCAATGCACCTCATGTAGGGTTTAAACAGAAACAAACTCGTCTTAGTGTTGTATTACTGATTTGAAAAATGTCATGGTACACATTCACTATAATTATTCAACTTTCAGCAATCACACATTTCTTTCCCTATTAATGATTCTGAGCTGGCCATAAAAGACTAAGATAACAAGTAACTGATGTTTGACAAAGTACGGTGAATGTGGATGCCTATACGCTGATGAGCCAAAACATTCTGACTATCTTGACATGAATAGTGTTGATGAAAGAAAGAAACCTTTATTTAACACAAATACATTTTACAGCATTGTGAAATGTTGTTTTCGCATATTCCAGTTGGGGTCAGAGCGCAGGGTCAGCCATGGTACGGCGCCCCTGGAGCAGGAAAGGTTAAGGGTCTTGCTCAAGGGCCCAACAATGGCCGCATTGGGGTTTGATCCTCTGACCTTCTGATCAGTAGCCCAGAGACTTAACCACCACTGCCCCCATGATCTCCTATCACCAGCACATGTTAAACTGTGTCACATACAGTATCAGACAGTGAGTGAACGGCTCCTGTAGTCAACATATTGGGCAGATGTAGAAACCTAAGCCTTTGACAAAGACCACGTCATTATATCCAGGGCCTGTAGGGTCTGTCAGTGGCGTGACGATGGATGAACTATGAACCGGTCATTGGATGTTGGAGGATGTTCTGGAAAGAGTTGGATCCACGGTGGCTCTAGTTTGGCACAGCCTCTCTAGAGCTGAGACAGCGCTGTGTAGATGGGTCTGCCTGCACCTTATTATCGATTTACCAAAGAGGGAATAAAACACTTGGGCATGTTTGTATTCCTTTAAACCAGTCTTAATTGTCATGGGCGGGCCAGTAACAGGAGAATTGTTTAGGTTTCATTTGCATGCAGGGAGGCGAGCGTCATCATCAAAATGGATAATTTTTTTTTTTAAACAAGCAGTTGCTGCATTGCACACATCAGATCAAACTTCTCAGTGTGTAGGTTGCTGCCTGGAGTTCGTTGTTGGCAAATGGCAGGTTTATCTACATGCAGTGAGACAGACTACTGTTGCACCAACTCTAATCTTTCAGGACTTAAAGAATGAGTCTTCTTGTCTTGTAGAGTCCCTGCCTCAGTGGGTCAGAACTGTTCTGGTGGAACACAAAGGACCAACAGCATCAACAGGTGCTCAGAATGTTTTGGCTCATGTGCAACACGATAGGTGAACATGCCATTTTAAAACCATGGGTGTTAATGTGCTGCTGTAACAGCCTCATCCATTCTGGTTTCAGGCTTTTCACTGGGTGTTGAAGTCTGGCTGCAGGAGTTTGATTTATGCAGCAAATCTATGCATATTATCTGAATGCCTAAATGTGCACTCAGACATACTTAGACTTTTGGTAAGAGACATAAAAAGAGACTAAAGCAGAGACACATTCAGCATCAGTCTGTGGCATTGAGCAGCATCGTCTATATCTTTGTAGCTAAAGAAGCTTGTTACAGTCTGACAGCAGCATCAGACTGTGATAACGCAGACAGCACTGACAAAAACCTGCCAACACCACAGCCAATGCTCAGCTCACTGAGGCTACGTCAGTATCTTTAAGTAAAATCACAGCAGCTGCAATTATAATCAGAGAGGGTTTATTCCCACATATGCAGTGATCCTCCGCTACACATATACACAGGCTGATGAGGGAAATCAGTACAACCCTTTTGATCATTTCTGATATGGAAAGGAAAAAGACAAATGTAAGAAATGCTTTTTTTCCCAGCAGGCCTCTGAGGGGGTCCAATGTCTGTGTTGACCTGACAGCTAAGCTCCTGCTGGGGAGGCGGCCAAATGTCAGCAAACCTGTAGCTTACTAGCAAAGTAAAGATACTGTTCATGATGTTGAAAATAACACTACATTAGGCATCCAAATGTACCACGAGGACATTAGCAAGAGTCTGACAAGGAAACTGATCCCAGCAGTGAGGTCTGTGGTACTGGCTGAGTTCAGGTGCAGGACCTGCATCCTTGCTTGGAAGTTTGAGATATTAGCAGGGAAGCCATACATTGATTCAAAGACTCTAGCTGTGTCCCAGGCTGCTGTCTGGCTGATAGTCAGCATGACTGTTTGCAGCCTTTAATTTAACAGTGTCGTCTCCGCTTTATGAAAATACTGATTTGTATTTCGTCCTCTTGGTTGGTCATATTGTAAATGGTTGTATCAGAAACAACAAACATGCAAATGCATTTTAGGTCCACTTTAAAATATCATTTATTGTCACCTTTAAATCTTCAATATTGATTGAAAACCACATTTTCCACAGAGGACAGTAAGATCTCAGCTTAATCTACAGTCATGCATTTTTCATGACTCTTGAGGGAACACATGCATTCCACAGCACATAAAAATGTTTTATAAAACCCCCTCCCACACACACACACACACACGCACACACACACCGAGTGTAGTCAGTGACTGTAAGGCTTCGTATAATAAACAGTATAAATCCTGTTGACAGAGCTGTAGTCATGTTAATCTGCACTACATGCAGCGTGTGTGTGGATTCATACCTGCACTGTGAATGTTTCAGCTCATCCTCTAATGTTTGTATGTGTTTGTGTGTCAGCATATTGAATACAAACAATAGGCCGGCATCGCTGCGTTCAGGTTTCCTGCCAAGCGTGGGCTCAACCGGAGATCATCTTTGCAGAAACACTGACACGTGTCACCCCGCTTTCATCCTCTCTGCACTAGATCTGTTACTACAGCTTTACTACGCTTAATCCCACCAGACATTATTACACATGTAGCTTGACACACTCTGATTTAACGACAAAAACGCAGGATTTGTAGTCCTGCTGGTTCACACACAAGGTTGAGTTATGCAGCATCAAACATCACAGTACTTCAAAGCAGCGAGGCAACATGGTAAAGCGGCTACCATAGCTCTCTAACACAGACAATTTTGTCTTGGTCGAACTGATTTTTCACACATGCTAATGCATAGAACTAATTAGCGTCATGCTAATTCAACAGAAGTGTGGTTTTAATGGTACACTGAATCAACGAAGGCCAGGGCAGCTTTCCTTCAACTCCAAACAGTTTGGAAATTGAGTTGTCCCAAAGCACCAAGATCAGGATTTTCAACTCAAATGTGAAGTCAGTTTTGCTCTATGGAGACATGGAAGATGACAAAAGCCACCATAAACAAAGCAGACTTTCATTAACAGCTGCCTCCGGAGAATCCTGAGGGTGTACTGGCCAGACAAAACTAGCAACATCAGCCTCTCGGAAAGAACAGAGCAGATCCCAGCAGCACAGGACATAGGAAGATGGGGATGGATAGGACACACGCTGAGGAAGCCAGTGTCAAGTGGAATCCCCAAGGCAGACCGAGAAACACCTGGCGCCGTGACCTCAAGGCAGACATCAAGAAGATGGGTACCATCTGGAACCAAGTAGAGACAAATGCCCAGGATAGGGGGCTCTGGAGGTCTCTCGTCGACTGCCTATACCCTGGCTAGGGGTTGTAAGGCAAATCAGATCGGATCGGAATCAACAAAGGCATAGTTTGAGTGAGTTGTTCAGTTCCTTATGTTAAAATATACCTTCTTCAGCTATAAAACGACACCATTATTTATCATTAGTGCATAGTAATCCTCTATGCACTGAAAATACTTTAGCTAAGCATCAATATAACAAAATAGATTGCAACCCTTCCAATACAAATACTGATTAACAAGCTAGACACCATGCTAATGCTTCTGTGGTGTTGGCACAGGTAGCTAAATGCTAACATTAGGATCCTAACATGCTCACAGTGACATTATTAGAATGCTGCCAAAATGTCAGCAGTCAATGTTCACCAATTTGACAATCTTCGTTCAGCATGTTGGCATTTGCTTATTAGAGCTCAACACAGGTTCAGCTGATTCTAATGGAAATGTCCGTTTGGACTGATCGGAGTTTTGAGCTGATCATGGTGCTGGATCAAAAGCCAGAAGGTCATCTCTTGTCGTCTTGGGTGCTGCTAAACGCAGGATGCAGCGATGGTGGTAGGGTGGAGCTGTAGGGGAGCTGTTAAGATGGAAGAGAGCTCTGTCATTAAAATGTCTAATTCACCAAATAAAAACAAGCAGCCATGTCTCAGCGCACGATCCAAACTTTCTTCAGACTTGTCATTTTTAGCGTGTAGCATGAAGCTGGGAGGCTGTTGTTGTTTCCTGTAGTGTAGGGGATTGTGGAAATTAGTAGATCCCAAATATACAATTATGAACCCTTAAATGCGCATAATATGGGCACTTTAAGCAGTTGTTGAATTAGTTAGCACCAAACTGGTTGATTGCTGTCCCAAGAGGAATGCTGCTCCAGAGCTAACAGATAAGATAGTTAGTGGCCATGTGGGATTAGGCTCACCATAATTAAGGGATACTTTTTTCACCTACAGCAAGGCCTTCCCCCACCCAAACACTTATAGATATTATACTTGACTGCAAAGAGCAGGTTCAGCAGTATGTGTATGATATCTGTACATTCAGAAAATACCAGAGTAGCCTTGTTAGTTATTATTGCAATTAGTTCTATGACAAGGTACATAAAGAACTCTTCTGTCTAATGCCTTTCAGAGTTAGTACCACAATGCACAAGTCCTGAGGAGGAGCTCAGTGTCCTGCTACAGCAGCACTGACGAAGCAGTGGAGTTTTATACTTATTAATGCATGTCTATATTCAATTTGGTGATGCTAATGAGTACACAGCTCGCCTACATTTGTTTTTCACCTGGTTGGAGCGCTCTGTTTCTCCCAGTGAATGCAAAACACAGACAGAGCTGCTAGAGTATAACTGCCCTGGGACCAACTTGTTAAAGCCCAAGGCCTTATAGTATTTTCCTGTGAGAAAAAGAAATGCCCCAATTTCTTTTCATAAAGATGATTTTCTGACATAGTTTCTTTATTAAGCAGAGAGGTTGAATAGACAAAGATAATGTGACAAGGTCCCAGGATGATTCATGGAGCTTCGTGGTAACAGAGACACAACGAAGGGCTAATTTACTTAATCTTAAAACCTCATTCAGACTGGGTGTATGTCTGTAGCTGGAGGTGATCTTAACATTACCTGCTCTGATCAGTGATTTCAGCTCATGCATACATAAATACATAAGTAATATGTAAATGGTCTACACTTTTATAGCGCTCTCCTACCTTAGCACTGCTTAGAGGACTTCAGAATGTTTCCCATTCACACACTCACACACCAACAGTGACAGAGTGCCGTGCAATGTGCTCACCTGCCATCAGGAGCAACTTGGGGTGCAGAGTCTTGCCTGAGGACACTTTGGCATGTGGAAGGGCCTCAACCTGCTCTACCACCTGAGCCACAGCCGCCCAACATGGCCTAAATTACCTCATGTTTAGCTGTGAGCGGAAGTGGATCTCTGAGATCTTACAAAATATGATTTTCATGTGAAGATATAGGATGTTAAATATGTTTTTGGCTACTCTGATGATGGAAACACCCTAAACACCAACCTCTCCTGCTATCCCCTCCCCCCTCATCCCCACTCCCAACCCAACCGGTCGAGGCAGATACACGCCTTCCCTGAGCCTGGTTCTGTCGGAGGTTTTTTCCCCCCTCCCTATCCTAGGATTGGTTCCTTCCCACCGTCGCTGACTGCTTGCTCATAGGGAAACCAAAAGCAACTTTGGATTGCTGGGTTTTCTATTTCTGTTCTTTGTATAATTCGTAAGGTCTGTATCTTAATATGTTAAGCGTTGTGACATATGCTGTGAATTTGCGCAATATAAATTAAATTGAATTAAATTGAATTGAATATCCCCTGTTTGGTAACCAAAATGATGCCAAAATGAAAACCATAAGGAGAGCAAGCCCCCACAAAAGCTCTTTAAGTGTGTTGCTATAATGTCAGCAACAGGCAGAATCAATAGTAATTAGCTAATTAGATATGCGTAGTTCTGGTTTCCATCACTGGATTACTTTGGTAGTGAAGAAAACTTGAAAAACCTGATGATACTCAGGCAAGTTCTGAAGAGCATTTATAGATGTTTGTTCTGGATGGACACCAGCGGTAATGATGTCCTCAGGATATGTAAGTCTGGCTGTGTCTGTGTCTTCAGATAGGACTAAGTTACGGCTCTGAGTTGACTCAAATTCACCTCAAACCCCTCCAGCGCCCCCCGAGGAAGATTGTGTCCTTCTCTTTTGCCTTTGTCCTGTTAAATCTCTCCGTCTGTTACAGCCTCTAATATTAACACGGTTAAAATGCCACCCAGAAAGATGAGATAAAATGCAGAGGAAGATTTCCACTCCCTACCTCCCTCTGTGATGTTAATCCCCTCCTAATTGGAGCTTAAGTGAAAAAAACTGTTTTCTGATTTTAGACATATCTGTTAACAACATTCTGCATATACCTACAATCCTGGACAAATCACATTAAAATGATCTGCACGGTAAGGCTAAATTGGGTAACCTGAACCTTTAAACAGCATAATTAATGGTGGATTTGGTTTAAAAGCCAATACCATTTTCATCTAATAAATCTAGTGGAAATGATCGGCAGCTTTTCTAGCCAAGACGAGGCACGCTGTATGTTTAATGATGCCAACCTGCACTAACACAAACTCATGAGTATAGATCACACAGGCTGCCATGCTCATGTGAGTACAGATACACACAAGCTGGCAGCTAACGTGAATATAAAGTGAAAGGAATGTGTGAGCTGACCTTGGATCTGCTTGGACAGTGGAAGCTAATGACGTGTGGAGGACTGTCCTTTACTCACACAGACAGTGCTGAGCTGCTAGAATGAGTCTTGTCATTACCGTTAGACTTTTTCTGTTCTGTCTTTCCATCCATCCTTGTCACCTACATACCAGTTCTTGTGAATTTTCAAATGTGGTAATATTGAAATCGTTTACTTAAGTAAATGTACCAGTAACATGATCAGGGTGAAAATACTCCATACAGATAAAACCCCTTCATTCAAAACCCAACCTAATTCGAGGTACCTAAGTGTGAACAGCTAAAAACATCGGAGGTATCACAGGTAGCTAGTGCTGCAGTAAAAGGCCCCCTGTCATTAGATAAACATGAAATATCACCAACCCTGTCTCACAGTAATACTTGAAACAGTTTAACCCTTTAAGACCTGAGCCTCAAAATGTCCACCTGCTCTTTTTTTCTTATTTTGATTACCGTAATGACACGATATTGGCTGTAAATCGCAATGTCGTTGCGCTTTACAGCCAATATGGTGTCATTACGGTAATTTTACGGTAATTTCATCCAGTGGATTCCTGGGGGGGCACGAATGAAATTACTGTAATGACACCATATTGGCTGTAAAGTGCAACGAAATTGCGCTTTAAAACCAATATGGTGTCATTACAGTAATTTTACGGTAATTTCATCCAGCGGATTCCTGGGGGGGCACGAATGAAATTACCGTAATAACACCATATTGGCTGTAAAGCGCAACGCCTCAGCTTTCAGAAACCGTTGGATTTTTTTTCCAATAGCACAAACGGTGACATTTACGGAACTCGAAAGTGCGCTCACCCAAACGTGTCGCCGATGACGCCCTAGGACTTAAAGAGTTAAAGTTTTGTGGTTGACAAAAACGTAATGACAGAATACTGATTGCACCGACATGAAACACCAATTTCAAATCACAGCACTCACTTGTCAGGACGTTTTGCTTCTCATGTCAATGCGTTCTAAGCTTTCTGCATGTCATTTCATTCTTAAATTACCAACAATGACAAAACTAACATGGTGGTGAATGTGGATCAAGTGGGAGAGCTCTTGTCTCCTAATTGCAGGCTTGGTGGTTCGATTTAGGCAACACACATTTTTTTAAGAAGCTGCAGGGAGCTCCAACAGACACTGTTCACACTGGGATCCATCGATGCTGCTTCAAGAAAGGCCTATTACTGATAACTGGAAGTGATACACAATAAATGTTGTATAATAACAACCAGTTTTCTTAATTGGGATTTTACTTACTCAAATAAGGTCACACAGACTCACTGCCTCTACTGTACATGGACTAGTCACACCACTAAAGTCCGCTATGCATCAGGAGAAACCCAGGTCTTTGTGGCCTTCTGCAGATCAGAAACATCTTTTCTCAAACAGTATCCGATCCAGTGCGTGCTTACAAAGCGGCAGGTCCTTGCACTTTGTCACTGAGGTTATCCTTGTTAAAATCATTTATACAAGGTGACAGAAATCATTTCTTCTCAGCGGTGGCAGAAGAGCAGAGGAGCCCAACTCTCCATACTGAATCAGCCCGGTAGTGTGTGAACGCAGTTAATCTGTGCAAAGATGAGATATGACAGGATTTGAAATGCTTGGTCACAGATTATGAATGGATTACAGTGTCCTACACGTGCAGTAGTGAATATTATAGCAAGAAACATGATTGGCATCACTGCACTGGAGTACTGATCTCTCTGCATTTGCACAGAGTGGAATTACTCGCTCTGCTTTCTAAGTGATGACTTCACCTCTTGTGAATGAGCTCATCGTCTCTCCATGAGAAACACACATCGAGACACACTGTGTGAGCAGGAGGGTTGCTGCACCTCACAAACCATTAATTGCATCTAATTAAATCCATAGCACTGAATGATTACCTGCCTGTACATCCATGTGCGTTAATGCATTTGATAAGTGGGTGTTTGCTCTACTGGCACCTTTGTGCTAATCTAAATGATAGCAGCAGCTAAATATTTTAACACACACTCCTCTGCCTGCCGGTGTGATGCGTGTTTAGACTGCAGTATGACTAGCCATTCATAAATGATACATGACAAACAAACACAAAGCACCTAAATGCAGCTGGGATGTGATCATAGAAGAATGAATGAATGTGTTAACTATATGTGGAGGATCAGGGCTCCACAGCCTCTGGGACGCAAATCATCCACACTGTTTTAATGCACTCATGCAATTCCCATCATGCCTTCATTGGAATTCTTGTCTATATACCTCTAGCAGGTATATGAGGTCATTCATCTGTAAATTCCCAAAATGATGCAACCTGCATTATGGCTTCCACAAATACACTGTTAGAATTATTTCATTAACTTAATCTGGAAATTGAGATATTTCTATGTGTTTCTTGCGACAGCTGACTTGCTAATAATTTATAATTTTGCTATAATTATTCAGCATTGTCTTAACATAGGGTGAGTTTGTCAGATAACATTGTAGAGCTTTAACTTAGAAATGTGTCTGAAGTGACTGCTGGTTAATGTGTGTTAACCAGCCAAAAAACTAACTGGGTCTTCATTTCATCAGATGCTGGGAGTGCATGAAGACGGTTGTGTTCACACTTGCAGCTAACAGCAGAACATCCAGTGAGCTTTGCCTGAGACATTTGAGAGTTTGCAGAAGCAGCTCTAAAAACTAAATCCACCTGCAGGACTGGGAGGCTGCTACTCATTAAATACTGTATATGCAACAAAATATAAAATGCATCCAAAACATTTAAGGTAATCCTATTGAGCAGGTTAGTAAAACCTAAAGTCTATTAAAGTAATATTAAAGTACATTTCACACCCACAATGGCCACAGCAAGCTCTGTGTCCATCCCAGCTCTGTGTCCATATTTACGCTCTGTAGCATGTATTCATATTTAATGATTGCATGATGATGACAAACCTGTTTACAGTATTTGTGTATAAAACAATAAATAGATAAAACCATTTAGATTAAATAAACATCCACTCTGTAAATCATTTTAAGTAAAAAATAATAAATTAAACCTACATTTCATTTTACAGTTTAGCCTTTGGTTGATTGGAAGCTATTTTAAGACTCTTGCAAATGTAAATAGTAATTTAATGAGCTTCATTTACAGTCAAAGACCTTAAGATAAAGGAGCTCATGCTTTTAAGATGCTTTATCTAGACATTTGAAGGTTAGGATTAAGTTTTGTCAATTTCAGAATAAACTTGAAAATGATCAAGAATTTGAGTTGATGAGAAAAGATTGACTCCTGTGTGAGCGACTTCAGTGCACGACAGAACTAACGAGGACATGAAACCAAACGAATCCACATGTTCTGTGACTGCTGAAGAACATGTGAGATTACAGTAAAGGGTGACTCTTTAACTTTGTCTTACTTGTCGGTCTTGTCTGTCCGTCATCCAGTTAAAGCAGAAACAAGACAAACATAGTCCTAAATGCACAGCAGTGTGGGTATTTGTTGTGTAGTAGTTGATGTCCACACAGAATGACCAGTATCTGCTGAGCCCAGAGGGAGAG
>OMNN01102264.1:0-11797 GCA_900302755.1 Chromis chromis
TTGACCAATTTCCAAGCGGTTTGATTTGTTAAAAACGTCACACACATAGCTATTACAGGATGCTTGGATGTCCTTTTGTTCTATTTATGTCTGCCTGTCTGTCCTCCATGTCTGACGTTTGTAACAAACAACCCGCATGAATATATGTTGACAATTGATCGATTTATGATCACTTTTATAGTGCAAATATGTCATTCCTCTATAGACGTAATGCACTGTAGGAGCGAGTGGCACTGTACCAAGATGGCCGCCGCATAGGCATGTCGCTCCAACCGGCAGCAGCAGTCAACGTGACGTCTACTTATATGTCTATGAAGAGCATACCCAGCTATCTTAAAGGTAAAGTTAGAGAGTCTAATCCAGTGAAGTTTTTGTCAAATTCAGGGAATATCTCCTCATGGTCCATTAGATGTCTGTTCTGTGCTCGCTGAGAAATCTATGACAGAATTCTGTAACACCAGAGTTGGTGGTTGTATGTCCCGCCCTTCCATCACCAGTTGTCTGCTTTATAACAACGAAATCGGAAAACATCAGGCCAATCATGTTGCTGTCCTGATGCAAGTTTGCTGTTGTGAAGCTGTCCACATGTGTAGCTGAGGTATATAAAAAAAAGCTTTTCAGACCTTATTTTGTGGTAAAGACACCAAACTTTTTAAGCAGATTTTATCAGATTTGGCTGGTGATTCTATTGTCTTAATCCAGCAAATAGACTGTGACAAAAACATGCTAAAGGACTCGCAAAAATACCAACAAAAATGAATTTATTAAACCATAAAGAACAAGGGGTGTGTTAATCAGCGGCATCAGTGGTGTAACTGTAGATGCATTGTGGTAGTGTGGTGAGAGGTGTTGGGAAGGTACAGCAAACCAAACCAAATGATGTCAAATGTGGCTGAAGCTACAAGCAGGATGGAGATTTACATGGGAACGTGGTCTTGTTAGCCTAGAATTACTGCCTGTAGGTATTACCAAGATGGCTGCTGGGTGGCGAGACTTACTCTCGATGGATGCTGAACCTTTTCCAGCATGTGACATGCTTTTGTTGGTGCTCATGAATAGAGATAGAGGGGAAAGGGGGTGAGGAGGAGGACAGCGAATCTGGATATGCTAACAAGGTACGAACATTCTTTATACAGAATCACCGACTCCACCTTTATTACGGGGTCGACCCTATGTTCCCACATTTTTAAGATTTCTTCTCTCACTGAAAATTTTGAAAATTAGGCCCTATGTTCCCACATGTCTCACATTTCTAAAACCCTGTTTCAGGAAGGGAAAATGTAGATATTTCCACGCAGTTTGGCCTCTCATTTACACGAAAACCCTGTTTTTATCTTAAGAAAACGATTATTTCTAAAAACTGGCAACATAGGGCCTAATTTTGAAAAATATCTTACCTTTTTTTTTAAAATTTCGCAACACATAAAAAAGTGAGTTTTATTTTCATTTCATCATGATGATATAAAATCTATAGGCTGAGTGGGAACCTGTTGGCAAGGCCTGTGGAGAGACACTAATGTGCATGTGCAGTGGACTGTACAATGTAAATACTACAGGCCATCTTTACGCCCAGTATCCAGCTCTCCTTACAGCCATGGTTCACATAAGCCAGAAATCGACCCCTAAAGCACAGTGGGTAAATGGAAGGAGGAAAAACACTTTAGAACTGGTGTGTTTTTGTCTAAGGGTGCATTCCTATACCCAAATATGTCCAAAAAAGATTTAGTATGTCACAATACATAGCATCTCCAATACGACATATCAAAAAAATACCAGGATTTCCTCCTAAATCTAATCACGTTACAGTATGTAGGCCTGCAGGCTTTGCTGGACGTTCTGACCCACAATCCTTTGTGCAGCCGAAAATACATCACATACGTCACAGTGTCTCAGGCGAGTAACAAGCTTGAACCACCAAGAGCACAAAAACAGATGACAGCTCATTTCACACTACAGACTGCAATGGACATATGAGCATGACAGTCAAAGCTTAAAGCACAATATCATGATGAAGTAGTATGTCTCAATTGTATGCAGTGGCGCAAAAAGTGGGTATGCACTATATGCGGTGCATAGGGGCGCCTCGCTAGAGGGGGCGCCAAAGCGATGGGGGGGGAAATTATTTCGAGTCGGCATCTTCTGTATTTAACAGCTGTTTGTGCATATGTAAACGATATAATCAATAACAGAGGCACATCGGCACGTCACTGATTAGGCGCCCCTCCGCAGTCTCAGTCTGAGAAAGGGCAGTGTTGTACTTTCCATGTCCATGAGGACGTGAGGGTCTGTGTGATGTAAATTTCTTCATCTGCCCAAGTCTGCACGAGGCCATGTGGACCTTTCTGCCAACCTCCAAATGCAACCCAAAATTTGTGTTTTCTCTACAAGGGACTGCTTAGAATATGTAGATGCTGGAAGTAGTATAACTGCAACAACTATGTGTCTGTGGTGTCCACAGTTGTTCATGTGAACGCCCACAAGGGAGAATCATCAAGGCCTAATACACAGAAGAGGTTTCCATTATTAATGTGTGCCAGGTGGCAGGAAAATATTGTGTATATTTGCTTGATCTCCCTATACCAGTTTAAATATAGGCTGATGAACAGGGCAGGGTGGATCGCTAACACATGAAGGGAAGATGTCATCTCAAACTTGGCACTCAGTGATGCTGAAAAGGACTCCCCCAGTATGAGTTTCTGATGCCATCGGCGTCTGTACTTCAGCAGATGACATTATTTTGACTCCTGGCAGGATGGAGCACTGCAGAAATGCCTCCCAAACAAACCAAACTCAGGGTGGGGGGATGGAGTCACAGAGTGTGAAGTCCTCATTCGTCTGGTGTCAATTCCAGCAGCTGCAGTCAGAGTCTGGAGGCTGGCAGGCTGACCTGACTGATATCAGCATCACACCTTTTCTTCCTCGCTGGACTACAGCTCAGACAGACAGGCAAAACAGAAAACAGATGTCACACATTGCGGAACTGACCTGTGGAGATGCTGTCTTCACTGTGGTAGAGGAAAATATATATTTTTTCATTATATTAGTCAGAAAGGAAGTGATTGGTGAAGTTCAGTTTGTTAAAAGAAATAAAGTTGTACTGGAAGTTGAAGAATTGACAGAAACTACGCTGTAAGTGCTGAAAAAAGTAAAAAGTAATTTTGTTTTTAGTCAAAAAGTTTAATTCAGAAGTATATATTATTTAAAGTAGTTAAGCAGCTGGAATTAACGGAGCATGAACAGTGGAAATTATTAGGTTAAGAACATAGAGGGACTGTCAGCTGATATATAAGAAATTAAAACCGTTAAAACCAGAAAAAAGAGCCGTACTTACTAAAAAAATAAAGTCTTGTTATGAAACAGAATTCTAAATAATAAATAAGTGCCTTCATGTTTTTTTTTTAATGTATGTATTTTGGGGATTGATTGTGACTATTTTATTTTTTTCAATTTCTATGCATACATTTTATTTCTATTGGCTCTTTTATCTTCTTCTTCTACTTATTGCTCTTATTAATAAAGTTTTATTATGTCATCTGATAGTACTGTCCTTTTGGCTCCCTATACGCATGCGCGTCACAGCAGCAGCCTGTCAGTTCGAAACTAAGCGAGGGAAAACTACTCCAGTAGCCGTAAGTTTTCTTCTTTTATTTCCAGCGAGGAGTGAAACCTTATGACTAAGATAGATTGACATTGGTCTTTAAAATATCTCTAATACAACAGGCTGTTCATTAGTATTTAGATCAGTGGTAGTTTGACGCCACTCACATCATTGTTGTCTTTAAAATGGAGCGGACGTGGCCAGACCCAGTATAAAAATCTTAATGTTTTGGTTTGCATTACTTACCGACAAATCCGCACACCGTGTAAAGTAAACTTTTGGAAGTTTTAATAAACTATAGGTCCCACCTAATATTTCGGCTGGTATTTAAATTAGCAGTATAATTATTTTCTTCTTAAATTATGTCTTTAATGATTGGTTTGTAGGTTGTCACAGTTTTCTTCGTTCTCTGAATTACGCTACCCTCCACTGCTTGCAGTCAAAGAGAAAAGTGAAAATATTATTAAAGTAACGTGCAGCAATATGTATTTGATGTCTGCCGAAATTACCAACATAGTATATATATTTATAAACATGTTTATGGTATCTTCTGTGTTTTGTGTATGCTTACCGAAAATCAATCAACTTTAAACTGAAGGATTTTGAACGGAGTTCGGCCTATCGTACCCTATCGCATAATGTATCTCGTTCGTTACCAGTTTCCCTGTTTACACATTGTTTAGATGAGCTAGTAGAGTTAGTGAAAAGTGTGGAATTGTCAATGACCAAGTGCTAAAACGATTGTGTTTTCGTGCTTAAACCAGAAGCTAGCGAGGCTGCTCTCCGTGGCGGTGTTTGCTGTGGCTTGCTAACTAGCTAACTAGCTAAGGGTGAGCTTCCTGTGTGTTAGCCAAACCTTAAGTTAGTTATCTGAACTAACCCACAATAGCTGGGTCGGTTCCTGTAGAGAGGCAAGCTGAAATCTAGGGGTGTGTTGTTACTCTTCATGTTGGTTGTTTATTATCCTACGTAGCTAGACAACCAGGCATGGAGGGTGACAGGTGGACCTGCAGAGCTGGAACTGGATAATACTTGATACACACTTGTTTTTGTGGCTTGGGACTATTTTGAGTGGTGTTTTCGTTACTTAAAAACAACATGCCACTGCACTAGTGGCAGATAGCACTTTCCACCAACATAACAACTGTTTTATTTATTCTGTATCATATTTTATTGACTAGCAGTTTCTTAAATGCCACAACCAATGTCAGGTGTTTGGTGCTTTCCTATCACATATCACTTTCCACTGATTCTAATTGGCACATGCTGACTGAAATTTACCATACCACAGTTAATCATTTGACAAGTAGCTGCTGCTTCCAATGTATTTTTTTTTGTAGAATTCCAGTCAAAAGCCCTTTGCATGTATTATACACAGCTTTACCAATAGTCAGCAGTGGAACATGTCAGTAGAAATCATCATACGCCCATGGGGAGTGGTGCTGTCACAAATCACAAATCTTTTGCCATATGCCTGTCGAGCCTGTCAACAGGTCAAAGTGAGATGCAGTACCACAGAATCTTCCTGTGACATTAGGCTGCTTTCCATAGTAACTTGCTGGCTGTTTTAGGGCAGCCTGAACCTTTGAACCACCTCTGTAAAAGCTTATTAAGGGCTCTTTTCGTGTTAATAGCACTTAGTCCATGGTAGTTACTTTGGAGCAGCCTTAAATAGTGAATGTGCGGGTCTGATTAGTTAAACTTGGAAAAGACTAATGCTGATTGCTTACACTCATAGAGGGCCACAAGCACCATTTTTGTGCCTTCTGTCCTTGTTTTGTAGTCTCCTCTCTAATCTCACCATCTTCAACATAAAATTCACCATATGGACTAACGTACATTAACTTCATTGTTCTACATGCACATAGACCTGGAGTTATGCCCTGTTAGTAAGATTTGTTGTTTAGGTTCACTTTGAGTTAAGATTGTGGGCAAAGCTGTGGACCCTACACTGAAATGGAAATAGAAAGCCTGGAAGGGCAGATTATGGGGCCATTCCTTAGGTTTGTGCCACCTCGCGCCTGCACCTGCCCTGAGTTCCTGCAGTGAAAACCACCTATTTTTACCAAATATGATGCACCACCACCCGCTTGTAGGTTTTGGCCTTACTTACCTGAGGAACTAATCGGTTCCAGTTATAATGGATGTGTCAGTTGATTCAACATATCAGCTTATTGTGCAGGTTTCTTTATACTGAATGAACACCAGATGTTTTAGAGTGAATTTGTTGCCCGGTACAATGATTACAATTTGTAGATTTATGGATTTATAGTATGTTATACAGTACTAATGTCATTTTTTCATTTTTGTGGTTTAGTGTTAGCTGTAATCTGATATCTGGTATGTCAGACCCTTGGCTCAGTGTCATGCAATGTGGGGCTTGAAACATATTAACCTCACTCCAAGTAAATTCTTCAAATATAAGAGTCAGTCAGTGAATTTTAAACAATGGTAGTAGAGAAATCCATCACTGTTGGCTACAGAGATCTCAGCCATAATAGACCTTTAAAATGTATTCTGTTCTGATTTCTTTCACTTCCTTTGTTGAAATAGGTTGTGATTGTGTTGGGAAACAGCTCTGGCTGTTTTTATTGCTGACATTTTTTGAGGTGCTGCTTGGCTAATCAGATAAAGGGACAAAAGAGTGGGACCCAACAACTCTGATAATTAATTTAGCTGTTTTATATCATTTATTTTTGGGCAAACGGTTGAAAATTGCATCACAGACTCCTCATTTTGCAGTGTATACATCCTGCTGACGTCTTTTGCTTGAACCTTGCTAAGTGTAATCATGCATTCCAGGTACAGTACTAGTAAAAGATGGTATGGAGCTTGCATTTCACTGGATATACATGGTTTAAAAGTAAAGTATGATTAAAAAAAAAAAAAAAAGTAATTTACCTTTTTATATGAAACTCAATCATGTTGTTACAATGCAATTTTCTTCTGGGAATCCTTGGGTCCTGGCATTCATGAAGATGTTACTTTAACCCGTACCAACCACCTAAACATTGTTGCAGACCAAGTACATCCCCCCGTAGTAACACAACTTCCTGATGACTAGGAGTGGGAATCACAGGGTACCTCACGATACGATACGATATCGATATCGATACATGGCTCAGAATATTGATACTATCGTGATACATCAATAATCGATATATTTCATGACAATTGCATAATTGTACATCATGTAATGAGCGGCATGGAAGGAAGATGCTTGAGCCAGAGCGTTTGTTTGATCTCAACAAAATGAAGAAAACTGGACAATACAATGCGTTCTGTTTCATATCAGCTGTGGTACAGCGCCTTGTTTGCGTGAATTTGAGCTTTGCACAATGCTTTGAAGTGAAACTTGCTGTGTTTTTAAATGGCAAACATATAGAATAAATCCAGTCATGAACAAGAATTTGTGCCCCCCGCAGTTTTCTTAATGCCCCCCCCAATGAATTTTGTCTGGCGCCGACTCTGACTGCTGTAGAAGCTCGGCTACCTCGCATTTCGTTTGTAGCCCTGTCGATTTAGCCTACTTGACTTGCATAGCCACAAGCTAGGCTACTGTCATTCTCGTTGTTGGTGTTAGTAACAAACTGGCGGAGTAGTGCATCCGCTCACTGGGCCAAATCTTATTTTTTACTAATGGACAACACTATTAATAGTAATTAAGCAAGCATGCCTGATCGCAGGAGGGGATACTGCATGAATTCGTAGAGGACATCTCGGCTTACTGAAGCTTGAAGGCCACCGTAGCTGTAATATTTATTTTGAACTGCAATATATGATCTCAACGCTAGATGGGAGTAGAAATTACTGACTGGGGCTTTAAGAATGGTTGGATGCGCCTCCTTCCACGCACAGTTCCATAGGAAACCCTGTAGTTAATGTTTGAGAAGATAATTTAAACCATCATCTAGTAACTGCATTGATGATGATGCCAGGAATAAAAAAGTAGAACATGCTCAGCACATTTGCCAACCCATTTCTACAGAAACCCTGTGTGGGGGCAGAAAAAATAGCTGGGTGAAGAGCTACCTGATGTTACTAATCATCCTTTGTCTCAGTTCACTGATCATTTAGTTCTGGAGTCTCCTCTCCACTGCTTCTCCTGTGTGGAGCTGCAGACCAATATTTATAAGCTTACTCATCCTGTCTCCACCTACCTGCGAGAGCTAAAAGTCCCTCCTGCTTTTGAAGTGCTGGCTTCTTGCTGTGGGATACATCACACAATGCGTGGCCCTGGCGACCTCCTGCTGGACAGGTGTATGAGTGGGTGAGGACCTTTTACTTTCATGTGGCTGTGGCATCCTAGTATTTCTCCTCTTTGCCTTGGTGGCTGCTGCATTAAAGAGATCGCCTGCCACTTTTTGTCACCCTTTTCACCTTGAAAATTGTCGGTTGGAGTAAAAGAAGCCAGTCCAGACTCTGGCTGGTTTCCAGCTGAAGAGACTGAAAGAGCAAAGTGAATCTGTTCAGCAGGGGGCTGAGATAGCAGCATAAGTCAGTTCTACATAAAAATAGGACACTGTTGTTGGCTATGCAGTGATATTCATACACAACACTGACAGTTTGAACTTGAGGCTGAATGATTAATCATTTTTAAACTGAAAAAAGCAATTTAAAAGTGAAATTTTGTCATTGCATACATTTGAATAATCTTTACAATTACTTGCAGGTTTGGCCAGCTGTAATACATTTGTCACTGGCAAAGTTACACAGCTGTAGCCTATTAATGTTAATTATGTGACTTGGCCGAAACACAAGGTGAAACTTTTATCACCCTGTCTCATTTTTATGTTCCAAAAGATTGAAAGTGGACCAAGTATATCACAATGAAAATACCCCAACGGAAAAGATGTAGGGTGTTAGGGCTGTGTAGTGTTGAGATGTCGTGAGAACTAATACTTTGGGACCAAGTGTAAGCCAACATTCTGGAAACATGACGGCATTTGGTTGACTTATAGCACCGACTAGAGCAGGGGAAGCCAACCCTGGTCCTCGAGAGCCCCTATCCTGCATGTATTAGATGTTCCCCTCTTCCAACACACCTGATTCAAATGATCAGCTCATCATCAAGCTCTGCAGAAGCCTGATAACGATCCTGATCATTTGAATCAGGTGTGTTCGAAGATGGAAACATCTAAAACATGCAGGATAGAGGCTCTCGAGGACCAGGGTTGGCTACCCCTGGACTAGAGATATCACGATAACAGAAGTTTGATTGTCGGTAGCAATGCTACTGAAATTCTACGAGTCTTGATACTAATTTTGATATCACAGCAAAAAATAAACAAAATAAATTATTGTAGTTTACCATCGACTGTTAACTGGAAAAACTTTGGGGGAAGCTTTGAATTCAGTGAATAAATAAAATGAATGCAAGTAAAAAAAATAAAAATAGAAGAGCTGTAAAAAAAACAAATGAAGTAACCTGAATTAAAACAGTGGCATGTGACCTTCAAGTATTTAAAACAAGCAATACTGTGTTATAAAACTCATCTCCCAGTTTCCTTGTGATGACTTTGATGTGACTTTTTCTCATATTTTCTGAGCCCCTGCAAAGCTTCAGATATAGTTGTCTGTGTGTGTGTTGGTCTATTTGGTCTACTCTCCTGGAATTCTGTGTACAGATCCAGATGTCTGTCTGCTGATTTTTCATTCAGGAACACAAGAGAGGTCACTCCTCCATACATACACTTCTGCTCTACTCTCCACGTCTATTCTAGTGGCTGGTTTTCTTTATTCTTGTCTTTTTTGGTGTTGAAACTCTCCCTCTTTCTATCTCACACAGAACGAGAAAGAGACAAAGATTATGCAAATGTGTAGCAAATAAGAATTGGCAAACGCTCCAGGCTTCGGCTGAATGAACAGAAAGGACAGTTTGTGATTTGACACACAGTCGCTGTTTGTCAGAGAGGGAAAAAAAAAACCTGCAAGGCAGCATCTCCATGCCGCCATCACTCTCTGTGTGACATGTTTGTTTTCCCGTCCACCTCACTTCATTCTGATTAGCTGAGGTTTGGCAGGACAGATTAATTCACATATTCTCCTGTTTTATTTGATTTTCTGACATCAAAGCAGTGTAAAAGCAAACATGGCAGCTTATACTGACATTTACTGCTAAATTTTCTGATAACACTGGGACAGTAATAGACTGGGTGTAAAAGTTGTTGTGGACCACTAACGCTCCTTAAAGTGCATGTAAAGGAAATTCAGTAATTGTGGAGTTAAACTGGGCTGCTGTGATATAAATGCAGCTCTTTTTCAAATTTGGCTGGGTGGTTAATAACCACCTGCAACATCTCTGCAAACATCACTCTGCCCTGTGATGGTACCCACCTTGTCAAAGTACCACATCCTCAGTTGTGCATAACTTTATGCCTCAATGCAATTTCAATGGGTGAATTTTCTTAAAAGTCACCCCAGTACAGTTGTCGTGAATGGGGAAACTTGCCATAAAGACTTTAAAACAGTCATTCACCTTAAACTTTCAGGGTGGCTTTGTTTACTTTAACAAGAATCAGGACTTTATTTAAAACAGGTCTATGTTAGATCATCTTATGTTATGGGATTCTGATCACTATTTTCTAGGGCTGGTCCAGAATATTCGAATATCCGAATATTTGTTCGTTGTGGTGGTATTCGAATAGTAATTTTGATATTCGAATATTCGTGCGGGTCCTCTCCGCGTGTCGCCGGTAGCTGTGGAGTGTCGGCATGTTCGACACTGTAGTGTGCTGCAGAGCGTAGCCGAGGCTCTAATACACTGCCGATGTTCCAGTACGCGGACCTACCAACTCTGCTGTCACGCTCTGCTCTGCGCTTCGTACCGTTTCGCTCTGCGCTCGCTCGCTCTGTCCCCCGCGGGGGGTGAATAGTCGAATGTCAAATTTACTATTCGAATACCACCGTAGTGAACGAATATTCGAATATTCGATTATTAGGGTCCAGCCCTATATGTTTTAAATCATAAACTAATAGCAATGATATCATTGACAAATAATCATTGTCATAGGCTACAATCTAGTATGAGGACCACAGAAACTAAGGTCTGTTGGTGAATGAAACACCTTAAATAACACACACAAACTGCTATGTTATTGATATAGGTGACTATTTACTTCCAGAAAAAAAGACTTCAGGGAAAAACAGCAGTGATGCTGCATCACACAGCAAAGCCCACATCTTGTAGTGTTAGAACTGTTTAGCTATCGAGTAACTAAATTCATTAATAGAGGAGATCCAGAATCCAGAAGCTCAGTAACAGTCTAATGTCCTGTTACAATCTGTGTTACATATAGTGTTTGGGTGAATCCACTCTGCCTTGTGTGCTTTAGCTCCTTTGTCTCAGAATGTAAGAGCTGAACCCACAGCCAGTCTTCTTGCTACGCTGCATTCTGGTTCCCATCAGTATGTTCATTACAGCTGTAATGATCAACTGACTTCAGTCTTGCCCCTCAGTGTACAGCATTGATGTTTTCA
This sequence comes from Chromis chromis, assembly GCA_900302755.1. Lineage (NCBI taxonomy): Eukaryota > Metazoa > Chordata > Actinopteri > Pomacentridae > Chromis > Chromis chromis. The sequence goes on from OMNN01102264.1 coordinate 11,078, forward strand.
TTACTGAACCTGTGTCAGTTTCTTCTTATCAGCTGCTGGTGATGACAGAAGGTTCATCTCTTGCTGCCTTCTGGGAGGATTCGTCTGATTCCCAAAGCAGTGAAAGATCCTCCAGACTGTGAGAAAATAAAGCTCTTGGATCAGTGTTTTAACCTGGGGGTCAGGAGATAAGACGGGTGATTTGTGAGGATGCATGGATAAAACGTATCTCCACTGCACAGACAGTGTGTATCACTGCACCTCCTCCAGTTTATTTTTCTTTTTCCCAAAACTTACTGTATATGAGACTCTTCTGATGAGGAATTAGATAAACCAAGATGAAAAGAAAACATATTTTTCACTTTAGCAGCTGATTGTTATCTACATCTATTATAATTTGAGCAAAGCACTAACACTGTCAGCATCAATTCCCTGTTACTGATTAACCAACATATATGTAGTTTAGGTTTATTTAGGCAGTAAGCGGATGTTAACCAGTAACATCCAGCAGCAGTTCAGCTTTAATATATACACAATTACATCATGCAGCTACATGGACATCATTTACACTGGCTTAAGTTATTTGCACCTACAACCAGGGGCGGATCTAGAAAAATATCTATGGGGTGGCGAGAAGGGGGCACGGATTTTTGAGGGGTGGTAACATATGGCAGATGTGTGTATATATACTGAATTTAATCACAGTTTGATGAGAAATAGTAAGTACACACTACAAAAGGG
>OMNN01102265.1:0-14195 GCA_900302755.1 Chromis chromis
CCTCCACACTGACTCATAGCTGAGGGGGGAGAAAAACATCAGGATTAGGTTCTGTGCCTCTAATCACTTAACTCCTCACACCTGATGGCACACTATTAACTTTGACTGTCTCCAGTGACCCCGCGGGTCGTTGCCCATCACATCAAGTTTTTATTAGGGAATTTTCCTCATCATTAGCCATGGCCTGGAAACGAGCCATTAATATTCATACTGGCAAACCAAAATGAGGTCCCACTGATTTTCCATCATCCAGGCTATCTGCGCAGCTGCCGCCGTTAACAATCACCCCAGTGCTGCACATTTGCCACGTATCATTATGGGGCTCCATAAAGCTCTTTTTCTGGTTCTGCCATGATGGGAAGGAGAGCAAGGTGGAGAAGGAGGAGGAGGAGGAGGAGGAGGAGAAGGCTGTGAGGCTTGCAGCCAGCTGACACCCGTCTGAGAGAAAGTGGCTAGCTCTGCCAACAATCTGCCTGGAAGTCTTATGCATATACCGGCGCTGTCAGTGCTAACAACCCCTGCAGACACTGCCAGGTACACAGCTGAAATACACCGAGTTCCCTGTGCTCTCACATTAGAGCACACATTGTTTATCAGTCTGTAATGGCAGCGAAGAATGCATTGCTTTGGAGAGGTTTGACATGTTGTGCAAGATGCTGACATCTGAAGATCATGGAGGGTTTCATTTAGATGCATCAGCACTGTCTTCTATTCTCCAATAACACAGTCTGAGCTACACAACAGACTGACATTTGCCACTGCGTAATAAACACATTAACGGAGGTACTATTATTATAGTTATTAATACAAGACGTATTTTGAATTTCCAGGAAATAATGCTAATAAATCTTTAAAATAATCAAAATGAGAGCCTCTTAAATGAGCATAAACACAGAACACTAGGAGTCTTAGTAAATGCGTCCCGTGCATCTAAAATGGCGGCCCAACGTTTCCACAGATTAAAATGATCGCCCTGTTCACTTCTCTGCTTCTCCATTACCAGAGGAGGGCTTCTTGCATCGCTACTGCTGGTGAGAGCATGGCTCCACGCGATGCACACATGCCAGATAAGGTGTTTCACAGCGACAATGTCCCAGGCATCTCCTGCTGATAAGACTCCTCTCTCTTCCCCTGTGCTGAGCTGAGCTGGCCCCGACGCATGGAAAGGCTTCTTCAGTGTCATGGATGGGAGCGGCAATTAAGTGGTAACGCCCTGAGAGGCTGAGATAAACTTCCACTTTTTTGCTCGTACAGTTCACTGCACCATGTCTAACAGATGCTGGGTCAACCTCAGTGAACACAACATGGAAATGGAATCTGTTATTTGAGCTAATATGTGAAAGGCCAAACCTTATATTTAGTTGTGGATGACGAAATTCACTCTGACATGTTACTTAGTTTACACGTGATTCCTTTTGTGAATATTAGAAGTTAATATTTGAGAAGTGTTTAGTTACCTGGGTGTGAAAACGGTGTGTTGATATCATAAACAGATTGCACAGTCGACAACTTGCAGTAGAATGGGGACATAAGGTGAGGCACTAAAACAGATGCAGCCGCTTCAGCACTGTCTTCCAAATAATTAGAGCTGCAGTGACAAAAACACTTTGTTATTCTCCTACTATGATTTGCTAGCTGTCACAGTGTACATCTGAGTTGCCTCATTATACAGAAAGTACTCAAATAAAAGCCGACACTGCACACTCCTGTCAAGATTCTGTCTACCGCACATGCAAACAAGCAAAGATGAATAAACATTAGTTGTTGTTGAGGGCTGGTCTTTGAGCTGCAAGGCTCACAAAGATCCGCTTTGTACAAAATAAAAATATTTAATTTGAAAGACGGATGCAAGGCAAAATGAAATTAAAAGGAACCCATGCTAACTGCTAAAACAAATTACTCACAGCACGCTAAATTACATTTGCTCCTCCATCAGCGAGATCAAACGAGCCTAGTTTGACTCTCCTGCGCTAATGATTTCCTGCACTCACCTCCTTTTTCATCCCAGGGGTGTTAATAAACACTCAGTCTGGTTTTTTGTTTGTTTGTTTGGTTTATTTATACATTTCCCAGCTCTACATCTCATCTCCCTCCCTATCTTGTTCACTTTACCCATGCCGGTGGCAGGCTGGGTGAATTAGAGGGATCTAATGTAATCCCAGGGACAGCGGGCTCCTGAAAAATGTGCTCAATTAAAGCAGGATGAGCCCAGTGGGAGCGTCCCTGGCGGGGCGCGGGGTGACTGACATGGCCCTTTGGTTGGGATTAATTAGCATGCTAAGTGGTGGAGCATGATAGCAGGCTGAAAGCCACGGACCAGCCACCTGACATCCACCACCTCCCACAATGCAGCACAACAGTTATGGTTCTAACCAGTCCAGCCCTGTTTGTCCCTTCAAGTCTGATTTAATCTCCTGGCAAAGGCACACAGGTACGGACTGGAGCCACAGATGAAGGACTGTTTGTAGTAGAGCACCCAGCTCATAACACATTCCATATCTGCACCGCTTTGTTGAGAAAATTACAAGTAAATGTCACATCTTTGAAAAGTCTTGTTGATGTTTTTGCAGGCTACCTTTTAAAAATAATTTTGTCTGTTGCTTTTCAGTAGTAAACAGCCTGTCAACAGGCTAGATCATAACACACTATCACAGGATGACAGCAAGAATTGTAGCTAAATTCGTGCTTAACTGAGGAACAGCTTCTGCACAACAGACTTGACCAAAGATTAGTGCAATAAAAGGACTGTAGTGCTGAGGTTTCTAACCAGTGACGACGTTGTTTGTTCCTTGAAACCATTAGCAGCGTGCACACACGAGGGCAAACTGTGAATGTTGATGTGAACTTTGATTTCGGGGCCGTGCTCTAAGAGAGAGTTTCCAGACTTTTGTCAAACTGTAATGTTTTGCAGTGTTTCATGTGTTTTCTGTTTGATTGCTGTACAGCAGAATACCACAGAGCTCAGGCCCCACGGCTCTATGCTCTATTGACTGCCCCAGCAGGGGGGGTGGACTCCAGAATGAAAGACTACCCGTGGATAAAAATGTTTGCCCAGCAATCTGGGACAACCAGTGCAACACGAACACAACAAAATACCAACATCTGCATCAAATTCACATCTTTGACTTTGTCAAAGGTTCTTCTTCTGTTTTTTATCTGAAATGATTTCTAACTTTTGTAGTATACTGCCAACACTTGCAAAAATATCTTTCTATGCAGTATTCTTTGCCAAGTTTCTTTAAAAAAGTACTGTTCAGTTGTTGAGATTCAGGGTCAGCTCCTCCAACATCTTCTGAATTACTGGTTAGCGTGCTGTGGAACTTGACAAAAGGGAAACTAAGCTAAGTACCATCATCTAGATTGTGTCATTGAAGGCAAGAGAATAGACTCAAGGCAATCTAAGCCCAGAGCACACAGGTTGTTTTGGAGTCTAGTGCCGTGTCAGTGAGTGAGGGTTTGCTGTCATGTGGTGCACCAGTGTTTTTCTAGGCCACTGGTCACCTCTACCCTTGCGTGTTGTAAGTAGCGTCTCTGAATAAGGAATAGTGTTCCAATAAAAACCGACGTATCCTCAGCTCCACTCCGGAGCGTTCAAGCCAATTCAGCACACAATATCCAGCATAGTTTATGACAACCCTCTCTGGACTTTCTTCCAGTCCAAAGACACGAGGAAGGGCAGAGAGGGAGAAAATCACTGGAGTATTTTGTCAGCTGTAATTACTCTCCAATTATATGGTCAAAATATGGCATTACAGGGCACTTTGTTGTCCAGGCAGCCTGGCTTTGATCAAGTTGTGGCAGAATGTGTTTCACATTAGAGGCCCCACTATGATGTATGTTTCCTGTCACGACAAGGATAACAGTGAGGTCAGCAGAGCAAGCCCCCCCTCCCACTGGGAGCAACGAGTCTCGCATCCATCCCTGAAGTCTGCTCTGGCCACTGGGAGTAAAGAGGATTGTGAGCAATGGAGAAACATGCCGGAAAAAGAGAAGAATGGGAAAGTGGTTAAACTGGATCTTCTGCTGGCAAAAGGAGCAGTAATAAAACCTCTAGATACTCTATCATCGGTGTGACCTCATAACTATCCCCCACCTGTTGTATTATAAGCAACAGTTAAGAGTGAAATATTACATAGAGGTCTGATCATCAGAGCTTCACATTAGTCTGATGGATGCGGTTTGAAAGCCTGTTATTTTCACCATCTTAAAAGATCATGGTATCATTATGTGAATCCTTAAGGCCGGTTTTATACTTTCCATGTCTGAAAGTACAAGAGGGTCCCAGTGATGTAATTCTGTCATCTCCCCAAGTTCACAAGCAGTTTGCACAAACATCTCTGCAAAACTCTGCTACAACCTACTGTGCATGTCTGCGATATAGTTCAATCAAGGCCTAATGATGCAAAATATGTGGAAAGCATTTCTAAACAGGCTTTTGTAATATTTTGTAACCTGCATTGTTTACATCCGCTTGTGTCGCCAAGTCTTTCCTGTCCTCTATCACAGGCTACTACTTTAAACTTTGACAAACTGTTACTGTATGATCAGAAGAAATTGTGCTCATGAAGTCACAGTGCCCCTAGTGGTCAGAACCCCTGCCAGGTACCTTTAAACAAAGTATGCTAAACATGATATTATCTCTGTGGGCAATGTCACGGTTGAAGTGAACTCTGTGGTTCGCTTCAGTGGTGTGAAGTTGATGGAACATTCATCACTTAAACACACAGCCAAGGTCAGAGACTGTTGCCCTGGAGCACTACAGCCTGCCTCATATATTAAGAGTGAGCGTTCAAGGAAAATTACAATGACTTTGAATGCGCTCGTTTTCACCCAGCACATTCCCTGTTGGCTTAGCAGTGCTCTGAAAAAACCCACTTATCAAAGATGCCCATGTGGGTAAAGAAAAACATTTGACTGCAGCATCTCTGAGCGGAGCAGAGCTGCCAGACTTCTGCTGGTCGTCTGCTGAGGGCCAGCGTGAGCTCCTCCTGAGGGATATCAGTGGCATCCCAGGCCAGGCATGGTATGTGCTCTCTCCAAGACCCCCCATCCCACCAAGACCCCGCTGCATGCTGGCCTACGCTGCGGACACCACCATCTGTGCTGCCTCCCGTTGGTAAGTTGGCAAACCACGACGCACATGCAGCCCTCCCCTGATTTGGGCGTTCGGCCCGGGGGTTGAAGGAGGAGGAGGGTGGCTGTGGTGCAGCGAGGGATGCTCCCCGGTGTTTCAGAGAGCCACTCCATAACACTTTCCTCATGAGCGCTCCTCCGGAGGGCTGCTGGAATGTCTCGGAGCCATCTGGGGAGAAGTGGAGCGTGGCAGGGAGCAGCTGGACGCTTACAGCTGCTATTTAAGCCCTGGCAACAGAGCTCCATATCAGTCAGTCAGCAGGAAATGCAGGGAGCACAGCAGAGCAGAACCTAGCAGAGGAGAGCTCAACACAGAGGCTCTACTCTACACTCCTGACATAAGCTTGCCCTGTCCTTCATTCACTAAACCCCACAGAGTTTTAAAAAGCTGGAAAGCAATGAAAGCAATGGAAATGTCTGACATCCAGTGACGGGGCTGACGGAAAAGATCAGTTCAATGATGGAATCAGCGGCAGAAATAACTGTCAGCCAAGAATATCTGCTGCCAAAACTCTGATTGTATGTATCAAAAAGAATATATTGAGTTTTACATGCGGGAGATCAGATATTATTAAGTAATGCTCTGCATATAAACTTGTGTGAAGACAAGAATGAAAATTCAGAGCCAGGAACGTGTCATGCTATCTTAAATTATTGATGTGAAATGTGGCTTGTGGTGCAACGTACATGCAATGATTTCTGTGGGGAAAACAAGTGTGAACAAGGTCTAGTCATAAAGTGAGGTAGGTCACATGATGCTCTGGTAATCTGCCTTGGCTTACAGCAGCACTTTACAAGTAAACACTATGGAGCAGTTCAATGAAAGCAAATACATACCGGTAGAACAGAATGAACGACAGATATACAGCATATTTGCATGCACTCTAATAATTCATCTTACATACAAAGACTTTTGTTTTTGCAATAGTTATCATTGTTAACATTAGTTTTAAAGTCAAGTCAGTATCGGTTTGAGTGAAAGCATCCTAGAACCCGAAGCTCCTCAAATTATCGCTGAACAAAAAAGTGGTTTGCAGACTGTGCAAAGTTTTTTTGGTGTACCGCAGTAGCACAGCACAATACACCTGAAGAGAAAACTCACAGGCGCTCTGGAAGATGCACCACCAAAAAAAGTAAAACCACCTGAAGTGTTGTCTGTTCATTAGTCAGAAGAGCTTTTTAATATCTTTCGTCCTTGTAGCTGCTAAATACACTCATAAAGCCCTAAAGGTGTTTGCCTGCTACTTTAGAATTTTCATTAAATTACTGTTTGAGAAAATGCTGGAATCTGAGCTTATTGTACTTTGATTGACAGCCTGTGTGTGTGTGTGTGTGTGTGTGCGCGTGCGTGTGTGTGTGTGTGTGTGTGTGTGTTTGTGTTTGTGTGTGTTGGGCTTGTTGCACTGTTCATTATGAAAGAAATCTTTTTATTTCTGCCATTATTTTAAGCACATTTCTTTGTATAACCTTAGTTCACAGTCAATTAGATTTTTGGGAGAAAAATTATTTATATTAATTTATAAAATAGCCGATAGATTAATAGATTAAAAAAATAGTTACTGACAGCCTTACATGGGTGTGAAAAATATTAAAAAAGAAATATCTGAAATTATATAAACTTTACTGGGGAAATCAGGTCGTCTCATATCACTAATCTGAATATTCACACTCATCAAGTTATGTGTGAGCATATAAACATACTTTGCAATGCAAACTGCAAGCCTATGACACACTGTGAGACAACCACTTAAGTTTTGTCTGCACAGATGACAACTGAGAAAACTCATAAAATGTTTGTGCTAACACAATTCAGAGCTCAGCACACGTAATATTTGAAAAATAAATTATTTCCTGATACCAGACCTTGTGGCTACAGTCTTTGAAAGGTGCCTGAGCATCTGAGAAATTTGCCGGCAGAACGCAGAGACAACATAGACAACATAGACATGCTCTCAGTCACCGAGACACAGGCAGAAAAATGTGCACTAACAATCAAAAAAGAACTGGATTCCCAGCAAATGTCGATTGGCCGCTGGAGACTGCATGGGAGGTTTTCTCACAAAGCTGCACAAGTTTTGATTCTTGTGTGTATCCCTGAAGCTCAAGCCCCCCATGTGAAGCTATGGGAAAAAGGGCCTGTCAGGAGAACATTAATTAAAGTGTTAAAGGTAAAAGAAGTATTGACTTCCTCTCTTCTGCAACCTCCCCAACCACTATAAGCCAGCAAACCCCACTACCCCCCGAGGTAACGTCTTCTACTAGCCCAGGCCCAGGAGCTAACTGGAAGAAAAGCCCCACTAAGACCAATTAAGGCCTTCACTAGGAGACTGAAAGGAAGACAAATGGAGGCAGAAGGCCCGATTACAAGAAACCTTTGTACAGATGTAAAGCAATTAGAGCGGTCTCAGGGGCCAGACAGTGCGGTACCTGTGAGTCATGGATCCTACAGCCAGTCGAAAGTCGGAACAATCCCTCTTTTCTGTTTAGGGCCCCAGTCAGCCTGTGTATTAGTGTCATATATCAGCCGATAGGCCTGGTATTGGTTTCTCTAGTGCAGGGAAGAGGCAGCAGTCTGCCAAAGAGGACCACTCCACCCTCCATTATCCGTCTGTTGGGAGAACAGGGGCTCTATTATCCATTCAGGCGGGGCCTTTTCGATAAAACAAGGGCAGATAGGAAGTGTGGAAGCTCTCAGGTGTCTCCTTCCACCAGGGAAGTTTGTCAGAGAGGTCATTCTGATAAAAGCTGGGGTAATTATACTGCACAGCACCACCGATTACCAGTCAGAGCACATTTAACCAGGACGGCACCATGACCTCTACATCACAATGGAGTGGGAGCAAAGCCACACTGATGTCGCTTCAGTCTGAAGATCATCAATAAAAAATCTACAGGGAGCAATCTATAAGATTATAGCAAGGTGCAAAATACCGTGCGACCACATTCATCTCTTAACTCTCACATTTCAACAAATACAACGTGCATCTTCCTAAATTTAACAAATTCAGTGTCTTTACTTGTCTTGGGCTGTCATTGACAGTCACAACAAAGAGCAGACAGGGTCACACTCTGCACGGGGTAACAAAGTGATTGCTAATGGAAATTTATGTTCAGTGGTCTGATCCACAATTAACTAAAGCAAAAACCCTCCGTGACCTGAGATTATGAAATAATTTTGACAAATGGAGGCCTGGTCTATAATGACCTTTTTCCTTTCCTCCAAGACGAGACTAGCTGCAGCCCTCATTATTTATGGGAGGTTTTAAAAAGCAGGTATAGGAGAATGAATGTGCGGCTGTCAGTGTGTGTAATGGGGCTAATAATGGTGTCCTGGGTGCTGCATAATGAACCCCACCCCCATAGAAAAGCTATCTCCTCTTCTCTGCTGGTTTGACGAGCAGCGCATTCTTCAGCCGTCCCCTGCTTTAAAACCCTCAGTCTGCAAGTGGCAGTGTGGCCCGCGTAAATGTGGAGTCAAGACGTAGAGTCATGGCTAGTAAAGACGTCGATGGGGAATTACTATTGCAGCTGTTTCAGCTATTTGTCCTCACCCTCATTTGCAGATACTTAACACTTAACATCAAACTAACACAAATAGATTTCCTGTCTGCTAAATGTTATTCCTAAAAGTGATTTAAAAGGATTCAAAAGAGACTACTTTGTCGAATTTAACTATATTTTAATTTTAATGACATAAAAACAGCTCTGGGAAAACCTTGCTGTCATTAAGCACAAATCCCATAAATGTGACTATGTACTGCATAATAAAATATATATGTGATTGCTTGGAATTGCCAGAGCAGTAAATCTGCACAGCAGTGCCTAGCTTGATTTGGGAGCTGAAGAAAACCATTTGACTTCACAGTTCAAGCTTGATGAAGTCCCAGGATGCTGCTGGTTAAAGACTTAAGCAGATGGCCAAATACTTGGCGCAAGAAAAGAGCTGCTCTGAATATTTTTTTGGCAAATCTACAGGCATATGGCATAAGTTCATGCCAAACACTCCATTTCACAAAAAAAGATCCAGCCTGTGGGAAAGCAAAAGCATATTAGGAAAGAAATAATAAGAGACAGAAATAAGCGAATGACAGAAAGATGTTAAAATGTCAGAAATATGATACTGTTTGGTCTATACACATCTAATTTAGTGTGGGCCCATCCAGCTTTTCTCAGTCTTAAATAATCACTGTCACAATATCATTGAGTGGGGGGGATAAACTGGGTTCTGCTTTAGATCAGGGTAGAAGCTGCAGCTACAGGGGCAGAGTGAGGGAGAATGTGCCCTCAGCACTCTGGGAAAATCCGACTTTTGGATTGGCTAGAGCTCCAATCCTTTTGTGCGCGGCCAAAAGATTAGGTGTGATGACATTTTGTGGTGAGTGGATACACATTTAAGATCTGAGGAGATCACTCGAGGTATGTGGTATCAATAAAGACACAGAGAGAAAATGACGAAAACACCACAAAGCAGAAAATCAAATAAAAAGCTCATATCCTGTGCAACCCCACCCAATACAACAGTTCAGACAACAGAATCACATTTTTGATGCCTGAGAGTTTGTATAAGTCACGTGCGCTTTCAAAACAAAGACGTCGAGGAAAAATGGGAGAGCTGAGAGCTTGGAGCACCATAACCACTGGAAGACAAAGGATGATTGGCAGCAGATGCAACATTAGTGGGAGGAAGATCTCTCTCAAGGGCTTGACAGGCAGAGAGAGAGTATCAATCATTCTGCTACAGAAGGTGCTTCCAACAATGCAATCCACCATCACTTGCTTTTGTTCTACTTGTGGTCCTGCTCCATTGTGTTACACAACACACACTTGTTTTGATCTGGAACAACAGCCTCCAACATCACAGCACTGTCAACGCAATATCCCCTTTTTCTTCTCTCATACTTGTGAGGTCTTGGAAAAGTCATTGCCAAAATATGAGGTGCATCAAAAATAGATTGACATTCGTTCAAATGCTGTTACAAAGATACACTCTGGTTGAAAGGGAAATTGTTGGCTGTTGCATGGACTCAGGAAAACACGGGAGCTGTGGTTTTCGTGAGGCTTGTGTCGTTTCCTACTAAGTCTGCAGTACTTCATTGTCAGAGGCATAAAGCATCACCTTTAAGAAGTGAAACAAAAAAACTGAGAAATGTGTCTTTTATTCGCAAAACGCTTACAGCAAAAGCACCTGAAGAAAAAAAAATTGTCTGTGAACCTGACATGAAAGTGAGGCCAAGGACGTTGTATCCCAAGCGTTAGATTGCTTTCACATCAGATGATTAGCTTCATCCATGCTAATTACAGTGAATGGAAACTAATTAAGAGGAACTACGTGTCAGCTAATGAGGATTTGGGGCTGTGTCCATCTTATAACATCATTTGCACTGCACTACCCGCCAGCTACTTCGACTCTTCCTTTTAAAACATCTTCTCTAACTCAGAGAGCTACAGACATCTTTTATATTCAAACCGAGCAGATGAAACCGTAATTTGTGCGTCAGTTGCAAAACTAATAGGACGAGCAATTAAAACCTCAGTTAGAAGACCAGGAGAAATGTCTATTACGATGACCCAGAGAGGAGTTTTCATTAAAATTAAGAGAGTGTTCAATCGAAGCACTGTGTTTGGGTACAGACAGTTCCCTTCTGCAAAATCTCCCATCAGTTCTCCCACTTTCCTCTGTGGTATGTCCTAATGATGTGCATACTGCTGGCGTGAAGCTAATAAGCAGCTCCAGCAGGACGGGAGCACTCTTGGGGAAATGCCAATTACCTCGTTGGTGGCGGTGGCAGTGGTTCTACCTGCCAGGTCTGCAGCCACCTGCCTCCACCCGATGATGCCTGCAGGTTGGAGGGGAGGTCGTCCAGGGCAGGACCCCTGACTCTAAACTGCTGAGCTGTTACATCTGGTTCCATCTGGCCTGATTGGAGCTTTTCTCATCCAAGCAGACAGAAATGTAATTAGGCCAGAAAGACATGGCCAATGCTAGTTGCTCAGCAACAGTGAAGACAGAAAGACAGGGACCCAATCCAGAAACGACAGTCCCACTGACCTTCCTGACAAGACTGACAACCTTAACTGAGACATTTCTAATGACTGCAGTCACTGTAAGACCAACTACAAACACGGAGGATGAACACCAGCTTGTCCAAGTGACAGCTTGTGGCCTCGGTGTTTAGTGGAAAAGACTGAATAAACCACAAGTGCAGAGGAAGTCTTTGAAATATGGTGTCATCATGTGGGGCATTATAAAGCTAGCTTATTAGCGATGCTAATATAACGCTACAGCTTGACAAATTCCCTCTTCTAGATTAATCCCTATCTAATACCATTAATCTGAAAGCAAGCATGCTGTTCCTCTTCAGCCGGAGCCAGTCCTTGACGTTTTCATTACAGGAGCAGTTGCTTAGGCAGCTGCGGGTTTAATTCCCAGGTATTTACCGCCTCATCTCGGTTCTCTCTGTTTGGGTGGCAAACACACCTCAGCAAATTCACTTTGCATTCTGAATAAATGAAAGAGGATGGCTGATGTCAATCACGAGGCAAGCAGCAGCGAGCTACAAATGCAGCGGGCCACTTGTTAGAGCACACACTGTACATAGAAACTCACACAAGCGCACACACACACCTCAGCTCTGCCTGGCTTCACAAGGGAGCTCAGGCTTATAATTAGCCACACGAGCTGCAATCAGAGCCCAATGACAATACTTCTCCAATGGCTTGTTTTCCTAACCTCTGCGAGACCTCAGGCAGAGGTCCACTTACCCCGTCAGAACCAGCCCACCGCTGAAATCAAAACACTGAAATCACTCCATTCCACTGCAGCGCTGCTGATTAAATGTGCAGAGTGTAGAGTGCAATTTGCTAAATTACAAGTATTTTGCACATGTAAATATACTTTAATTACAGCAATTAAAGAAGATTATGGGAGATTGGCAGATGGGGAATGTAATGTTGTTTTAATTAGAGTTTGAATGCACTGTAACACAAACAGAATGTTAACCCCTCAGAACAGAATGGGCTGTTAGGCCCTGACAAATTGTATCCTGATGCAGCTTTCTCAAAGCTTATAATCACCTGCAGCTACAATGTGTGTGTAACAGAAAGAGAGGCTGGCAAAAACAAAGAGAGAAAATTATGGCTGGGAGATGGAAAAAGTGAGACGCATGGAGGAGCGGGATGCAGAGACAATGAAAAACAGATGTAGCATTCCTTGACCACGCTGTTCCAGGAGTAGCAAGCCGAATTAGGATGACATGTAAAAATATTTTGACAATAGTTAATATGGAATTAGAGGCAATTAAAATCGGATTTAGACCCTGAGATCAATCACAGAAAATTAGAAACAGCTCATGTGCTTGGATGCAAAGAACCTTGGAAATTAAGACTAACAAAGGATCTTGGAGCAACATCAAAGCTTAGCCAAGGAAAAGAATGAACTAGGCTGTCATGGACGAAAAGAAAAAAAATCCTGACCACAAATGAAAGGATACAGGGATCAAAAGGCTTTGCTGAAATTACCATAGAGTACAAAGTTGGGCCAACATAATGCTGTTTAAAGTAAACACCTTTACATCAACAATTACAATAAGAACCATGTGAACTCAGGGAGAAAAAAACACACGCTCAACTCCACCACCACACACATCAGGTGACTGGTGAGCGTTTGTGTATCCCACTCTGAGGGATTCTGGGGTCATGTACCCATGATCGAGAAAAATCCCCTCTCAGGATCTATATAGCTGTGTAGCAACATTTAATACATTCCAGTCAATAGCCTATTAGAAATTCTAATTGAAAGTTCAATGCCCTTACTTTAGGGCTTGCAATAAAGATTGCCTTTGGAAAGCCATTTAAAGGCTTAATCTCTTTATCATGCAGTATTTGGAAACCTAACTTTGTTCTTGTTAGGCAGATCAATTGCATTAATTTACAAAATGGGAGAAAATGTCACCCTTCATCCTTTAAATCTCAGCCGCGTGAGGGAGGCGCATTAAAGAGGGGCACCACCGCTTTCCCCCTATATCAGTAGAAATAGGTGTCATAGGAGACTTGACCTACAAATTTTAATTACCACATGAAATATTCAGCCTCGGAGATGAATAACGACATCCAGAGAGCAAGCAAGGTCTGTCTCTGCCAGTTAACCCTTTCAAGACCGACTTAACATTTACACACACACACACATACACATAGTGAAATGCACACACAGATACTCCAGTGTCCTTAAAAAGCTTTCATGTGGCTGCACCATACAGCTGTAACTAGTTTAACCCTTTAAGACCTGAGCCTCAAAATGTCCACCTGGTCTTTTTTTTTCTTATTTTGATTACAAAAAGGTAAGAAAATGTCCTGTGAGTGCTGGGCATGGGTGAAATTACCGTAATGACCGTAACAACAATGTCGTTGCGCTTTACAGCCAATATGGTGTCATTATGGTAATTTTACGGTAATTTCATCCAGCGGATTCCTGGGGGGCCACGAATGAATTTACCGTAATGACACCATATTGGCTGCTTTCAAAAACTGTTTGATTTTTTTCCCGATAGCACAAACGGTGACATATTTACGGTATTCCAAAGTGCGCTAGCCCAAACATGTCGCTGATGACGCACTAGTACTTAAAGGGTAAAGTGATGCTCGCTTGTCCTGCATATCACCTACCAATAAAGAAGAATAAAATCATTTAATTAAAGGTTTAATAGTACAGTGTAACATATGCGGGTGACACAATGATAGAGAAGCTGAGAGTTTCACTTTCAAAACATAGCATAGGGTCTACTGTCAATGTGTAGCAGAGACTTCACTGAAAACAAGTGCAATTATTATTATTATCTAAGATGTGTTTTATCCATATCACCCAAAAAACAGACATGAATGAGAGCAATAAATAACGTAAAGACTAATCACAAGCTCCTCTCCTCAACTGGGCTTTGTGAGATAAAGTATTTGATACATGTAAATTATAAATTCACTTTTGTGAACTTTTTTGTTTTTACAGTTTTTCCTGACCTCCTGGAAGTCACACACTTTCCAAAAATCCATTAGAAAGAGCTCACAGAGAC
>OMNN01102266.1:0-10182 GCA_900302755.1 Chromis chromis
TGCTACGGGTAACATAACGCAAAAACAAGTTATTGAGTAGTCAAAGCAAATATAAAAACAGCTAAACAGAAAACAGACTCAAAATGTAAAAGAAAACACAACAAGAAACAGTAACATTACAGAAGAGGGGGAAAAAAAGGTGAAAATAAACACTTATTGCGAAGATTTATTATGATGTATTGCTTATCTGGTCGAGCAAGAAATAAATTGTTTGTTTTTTTGAATGAATTTAAGCTGGTCTTGGTTCTAATGTGAATTGGTAAAATATTCCAAAAATGTGGGTCCTCTGTATCTGATTGAGAATTGTGAAAAAAGTGTCCTAAAAAATGCAGGATGGAGTAATTCTGGATTCTCATGGGTAGATAATGAAATTAGCAACATAAGTTGACAAAAACCAACGAAAAAGTTGCGCCCTTCCAAAAAAATCTGCCAATCTATTCGTCCAATCACCTGACCCTACTCTGGAGCTTTCAGTTGCATGTCATTCTTCACAGTTTGCACAGTAGCAGTGCTAAATGCTAAACGTAAAATTACCAGCAAGACTCACTGATAACATTATTAGCATTGTTTTTTTATTTAGAAGAAAAAAAACTGTATTTACCTCGATTTATTCACCACTAAATTCAGGGAACTAGTGACTGAAATGATAAACAGTGTGGCGACTAATTCGAATTCGGATCATGGCAGCGTTTTGTTTTCTCGGCACAGGAGTGTCACAAACAAGTGATAACAGAGTGACCTGTAAGTCCCCGACTTAAAAGACAGGAGGCTACATTCAGAACAAAATCAATCTCCTAACTAACTCCGAGCCGATGTGCTGCAATCGAGGTTGCTTCCCAGACTGCCGGCTTGACAGTCTGGTCAGGAGCAGATAAAGAAACGGCGTGGTCGACTTGAGAGAAACAAAAGGCAGAAGCCAGAGACGGAGCCAGCGAGAGGAAGAATAGAGGGAATCAGACAGGAATTGAGTACAGTGGCGTCCGGCGGCCCCTCGGAGGGACTCGCGAGTGGCCTGAAGGTCGGCTGATAGATGATGATTGATGGTCGCTATCTGCCCGCCGAGCCTGTCCGTGGAGAGGGCCGCTGTGTTGGAGTGGATTCTATCATCAAGTGAACTGACCCCTTCATAAAGCTTACCAAGCCTAGTACATGCCCTTTGTGCCCTTCTGTAATGGCCTGCATTGTTTGAAAGCGCGTGTCTATGAAGCTTTAAAAAGTAGTGCATTCTTCTGATTCGTCTGCTTATTTGGCCGTTCCGTTCTTTTTCTATCCGTCTCGAGGCATCTTTATGTGTCTCGGGGTGTTTCGATCTTTGCACGCCACTGTCTGCGGCGCATATCCGTGTGTCTATGTGTGTGTCTGGCCCTGTGGCGGCGTCTTCTGGCCCCTCACAATCCTCAGGAGAAGGGGGGTGTCATTTTTCACAGTGACAGGCAGCGGCCCACGCAGGGTGGCCCCGGGTCTCCAGACTAATAGTGTCTGGCCACAGTCTCTCTCCGCTCTTCTTCTTCTTCATCTTCGCTTCTTCCACCGACCACCGACCACGGGGCCCCTGCAGGAGCCGCGGCAGAGAAATGGTCTTTGGCATGTGTGTTTCGAGGCAGACTGAGGAGGATCACGCTCCCATTTGTGTGTTTGCGGAGGGCCGAGGCAGAGAGATAGGCATGCTTAAGCGAAATGTAATTGGTTTATTGCTCGCACGGATCAAGGGATGACGCATTTTTATTCAGATTGAGTTGTTTAATCAAAGGGCACTATAACATCTGAGTGATTTAAAATTTAAACTGGAACAATCCGGTTAAGCTCCTTACTTTCAAGCACCACGTTTTAGGCTTTCACACTGTGTTTTGCAAGTTTCATTGCCATGACAAAACCACTATTGTGTTGTCTCTGTGTCCTTTTCAGCTCCACTTCAAAGAACCTTGACGCCTATTGCTCCCTACGGAGAGACATTCCTGTACAGCAGCCCTCAAAGTGCTCCGGTAAGACAGCGTACACTCCCACTAGTGGACGGCGAGGTGCAGCTTGCCAAAGAGGAACAGACATTTCTCAGATCTTCGACACTATCTTGTGTGTTTCAGCCACAGCGCGCACACCCAACTTCCCTCTCGGTGTTAATGCTGTCGCCATGGACACACAGCAGAGTGGAAATGTGCTTGTTTCACTTTGCCCCCTGAGGTTAATAGAAATGTCACCTCGCCACGAAAGTTAGCATAGTTTAGCGCAGCAAACGCGATAACGTGTCTGACTGAAAGATGGACACTTTCTTTTCATCTGATGCTAATCTCCTCTGTTGCTCTGTAGGACCAAGGTGCTAAAGACGGCTCGGAGAAGGGTTTTAAGGACAAGTTAAAACAGAGGAAGCAGAGGTATAGTATGCTCAGGATGTACTACTGCCCCACACACTGTATGTATAAATAGGAACTCGCATGTTCATAAAGAGAACTACTAACCACTGAGAGACTCTTTGTGGTTAGTAGCTCTCGATGTAGCATTGCATTGCTGAAGATATGTAGGGTTGTGTAGTGGCATGTACAGTACTGTTGAAGATATGCGGCCTTTAAAAGGTCAGTGTGCACCAGAAAATGCACTGCGGTTGTAGATTGCATTTGAAATCATTTAGATAAAAGAAGGGTGATTTAGAGAGCATAATTACTTCCTAACATATTGCAAAACATGCTTATTTTTACATGTGAAGATAATTATAGACCTCATTTCAGGAAGTGATTAGCTTTGCTTAGTTTAGCAGGGAATAAACTAGTTCCCGGTGAACAGCAGACAGACACTGCGATTGATAATGGCAGGTCTGTTCATTTGAACATTGCTTCATTCATCCTCTATAAAGGCAGTGCATCATTACCCATGATTTCAGTAAAGAGATAATGATGTGCTTTTGGTGCTTGAATGTAGACAGAGCTTGGCTAACTCATCCTGTCTTTATGCTAAGCTAAGCTCCTAAATTCATATACATATCTCAGATTGCTGTGGAATGTCTAGCTTAACTTTTAGCGAGAAATTTGAGAGAGAGATCACAAAAAATAACTAAACTCTGTGGTATGCAAAGGTAATTGTACAGTATTTTGCATGCATCTACATTGCTTTTATAATAACTGAAGCCCCTGTAACACTCTGAACCCCAAGCAGGTCTTTTTTTTTGCTCTTTTTACTCTTAGTGGGTTAATTGTTTCTCTCCAATATAAAGTCTTGCACCTCTGTGGAAAGACTATGACCATGGCTAGATGTAGGGAGAACTCACATATGTATCCTGTGCAGTGTGACACTTATAATGCCATTAATCATAAAAAGAAACATAAATGAAAGTTGATTTTCTTTGATTATTTATTTTACAAGAAATAAAAAAAAACCTGGGCATGGTGGCTCGGTTGTTAGCACCGTCGCCTCACAGCTAGAAGATCCCCGGTTCGCATCCCAGCCTGGGATCTTTCTGGCTCTCCTCCAACAGTCCAAAGACATGCTGATATTAATCGATGATTCTAAATTGTCCGTAGGTGTGAATGACAGTGTACTTGGTTGTCTGTCTCTATGTGTAGCCCTGTGATAGACTGGTGACCTGTCCAGGGTGTCTCCTGCCTTCGCCCAAGTCAGCTGGGATAGACTCCAGCCCCCCTGCGACCCTACAGAGGATTAAGCGGTGTATAGATAATGGATGGATGGATAAAGAAAACTGTAATCAACCTGCACTGCATTTTTATAATACAGTGAAAATGTTTGGCTCTACATACTATACAATATTTTACTTCTCATGTCTCCTATCTGCTCTGTGTAAGCAGCTAAATAATCCTTTATTTTTGTGAAGTAACTGTTGGTTGAAGCTGAGCCACAGATTTTACAAAATCTGGAGAGTGCAAACTGCTTATTTGTGGTGAATTTTTAAATTAAACATGTAGTATGAAGGGGCTGCACGGTGGCTCGGTTGTTAGCACCGTCGCCTCACAGCTAGAAGATCCCCGGTTCACATCCTGGTTAGGACGCCTGGGATCTTTCTATGTGGAGTTTGCATGTTCTCCCTGTGCAGTGTGGGTTTTCACCAGGTTCTCCAGCTTCCTCCAACAGTCCAAAAATATGCTGAGGTTAATTGATGATTCTAAATTGTCCATAGGTGTGAATGAGAGTGTGCTTGGTTGTCTGTCTCTATGTGTAGCTCTGTGATAGACTGGTGACCTGTCCAGGTTGAACCCTGCTTTCGCCCGAGTCGACTGGAATAGGCTCCAACCCCCCCCATGACCCTACAGAGGATTAGGCTGTGTATAGATAATGGATGGATGTAGTATGAAGTGATTTTGATGAAAGCGATTTTAAGCTTTCTTGGGTTATTTTTATTGATGGGTCTCTGCATGACATGTGAGTAATATAAGGACCGAAAGTTGAACGTCCGATGATTCTTCCTGTTTTTTTTGTGTTTGGGCTAAATAGGGTAATTGTGCCTTTCACACAGAAGTCAAGTTTAATAGCACTTTGTTAAGTTGAACATTAATTTGTAGCTTCGTGCCCCGTACTATGCAAACAAACAGTTAGTTACAGTTTTAACTAACTCCCAATGTCATCTGTGCTCATGCAGAAAGAAGGCACCTAAACAGAAAGAGTCAAACGAAAAAGAGTGTCCACCAGCTCCAACAATCCCAGACCCCTACGGAGACGAGTACTCAACAGTGGAAGAGTGTGTCAGCATGCTGCCACGGGCCTGTTTGGACCAAAGTTTTGCCATGACCCCTGACATTGCTGCTGTTGGTCCAGCAGCCTCTGGCCCGCAAGACGGATCCTTGATCATGGTGGACTGTGACCTCTACTCGGAGCCTGCAGACGCTCTGGGGGGCGTCACCCAAAATGCACTGCCTGATATTTCTCCGTATGCATGCTTCTACGGAGCCCCCAAACAACAGGTGCTCAAAGTGGGCTGGCTGGACAAGCTGTCACCTCAAGGGTAGGTTACACTTCTCATGTGATCAAAGCTAGTTTTACTGCAGCTCCATTTAGCGTAGGGGATGCTATGAATATTTACCTCCTAATAAGATGGTCTTGCTAAAGTTTACAACATTTCACCTCTAAAATGTAACTGTAATGACGAGGAAACACACTCAACCATGGCTTTCTGTTGTTTAGTTTCATTTCATACAGACCCTCTTGCTCTCCTGTGTGCCTTCTATCAGTGCTGATTATTTTAAAGTGATAAATGGTATTAGATATAGAGTCCTAAGGCTGACCTATCCATAATGCATAGCGCTATTGAAGGAAAAGGAAAAGAAGATGGGAGACACAATACGTCTGCTTTCTTCTAGTTCACTTCTCCCAGTAAAACTCCATTCTCTCAGTCTCTTGGTGCTGCATGTTTCACCATGGCTCAAAGCCAGAACTATCAATCATTTACTTCCTTTTTACATTATCCTTCACCACCTGATTTACATAGGTTTGGCAAAGTGCCCTTGGGCTGTTGAATATTCAAACTGAAAGTGGCCATTTGTTTTGATTATGATAATTGACAGCTATTGATAGGACTCTTGATATTAATGAATCAATGGCACTTTTAATGAAATATGAGTACCTGTGCAAAGCACATTACTGGCTCACCGTCTTGACAGCTTTGGAGTTTGTTTTCTATTTTTTGCAGCACTGTGGCTTATTGAACGGGATTAGTTCGGTTGAATGTAGCAGTGTATGAAACACATGCTCACCTCATCTTCTCACCTTTTTTATTTTTTTAATTTGCAGAAATTGTGTTTTTCAAAGGAGGTGGGTGAGATTTGATGGTGAGAGTCTGGCCTACTACAACAGTGACAAGGTAGGTGTGAGAAAAACACCCACACGTATACGCTAATGGGTGCTAAAGCCTAAAAATGTCTTCCATGCACATGTTCAAACTGCCCTTCCGTCCTCCTGTTTAAAGCCGACACACCCACAGCTTTTACGGGCACACTGGCACAATCCGTTTGGTTCCTTTTTGTTCGAGAAATCCATACCATGAGCCGCTGAGTCGAGCTCCTAAGTGTTCCCTTCTTTTTCTCCTCCTCCTCATTGTCATCATCATTAGCTTGGCAGGCTAAAGAATGGGGGCAAGGATGGAGCGATATTACACCATGCATGACGGGCCAGCATTTTCTGTGTCCGCCCAGCCATACAGTAAAGTACATTGATGTTGGCACCTGACCAACTCTCTGGGAAAGAAAGATGGAGTGGGGAACGGGAGAGAGAGAGGGAAGACTCTTTCTGCCTTCCTCAGCGTTTCTCCCTCCCTCCCCTCTCTTCACTCTCCCTCTGTTTGACATTCGAGTTTGAAATTTCGCTTAGCATTGCCTGCCTCATCATCACAGGAAATATGATGCCCCCCACAGATATTGGTGAAACACTTTCACATGTAAAATAAGCAGACTTGTTTGCTGGTGGTAAATGCATAATCTGGAAAACACGCATTAACTGCGTTTGCAGGAGAGTGCATGTGATTTTAAAAAAGCCCATACTGTGTGGGGAACTGACAGTAGAGCTGGAATGAATAAAATAACGTGAAGTATAAAACCCAATGGGAGATAATGTTCTCAGACTAGCTTTTTGATTCTTGGTGCTGTGTGCTTGGTTGGCAAATATTACACGTCTTAACTCTAAAATGAACCATATCTAAGCTCAAAATCCTGATATTTCATCAACATTACTTTATTGCACACGTCTCATTCAGATATACAAAAGTAGTCAGTTATATATTAATTAATAGTTTGCACCAGATTCTGTAAAAACATTTTTATTATGTGCTCCTCTGCAAGACTAAGAAGCTATGACTGACTTGGGTATGACCAACAGTCACATGGGGAAAAATGATGGGACCTTACAACTGGGCTGAACTGCAGTCTGTGTTTACAGTGCAGATAGGAGACAAGTATGCAAACACATGTTAAAAAGTTGTTAAATATCTATATAATGCAGAGCCAGAAAAAGGTTATACATATTGATTTTTTTTGTAATGTAAGTAATCCAGAGCCGGCCCTACCCAATGTGGCACCCTAGGCGAGGTTTTATATGGCGCCCCCCTCCATCTGCGATTTACATACGCTTACAAAAGAAATCCAATAGCATTGTTTTGTAGTAATATTAATTGGGCATTGCTTTACATTTGAATCAGTGTGAGCTTTTTCCATTTTAAGAGTTAATATTAAGAACTAGTTTTAATATTGTAGCGATCGCAGAGCCGGTCGCAAGTGCTGGACTGTTGTGCTGCAATGCACCGTGGGAGTTCGGGGTTTTGGGAATGTTTTTGCTACCGCGAGTGAGAAGGGTAGCGGGGTTGATGGCTACCTGCCATTGTTCTGTTGTTGTGTGTGTTCCGTGCCAAATAAAAGCACCCACCTAGGGGCAGAAAAGACAAAAGGTCATTCTTCCACGCTGCTCGCCACAATATGATTATATTGAAAGTGAATTTTTTCCCGATTTTGTGGCGCCCCCTGGAGGCCACAGCGCCCTTAGCATTTGCCTATATTGCCTAATAGGCGAGCTGGCTCTGAAGTAATCAAAGAAATTCAACTTTTTTTTTCTCTTTTTAGTGATTTATGGAATTTTAACTTTTGTATACTACTCAGATGAAATGTTTGAGTTATTTCTACTTCTAGCAATAACCACTTCTAGTGGTGCAAGACTTTATATTGCAGTGAGAAATAAGCCTGCAGTGAGTAATCATTTGGATAGCAGTAAAACATGTTGAGAAACTGCCTGGAGTTTAGGTGGTTAAAGCAATCTGGTATTACCATGCAAGCAGAATGAAACATTTAAAAACTACATATGCTAATGGCTGTTTTAAACTGCGCGACATGCATCCCATAATGGTCAGCAGAAATGTAAGCACTGTCCTTTTTTAAAAACGACTTTTTAGACATGCATCCTTAAGCGAGTCTCAAATCTGATAAAGTATGCTTCATCATTATATTCTCTCACTAATGGCTGTTTGATGTGTTTTGCAGTAAGAACAAACACATTCCAGTGTGTGTGGGGGTGTGTGTGTGTGTGTGTGTGTGAGCAGTGACCTCGTACCCCCCTCCTAAGGCCAGCTTGTTTTCGCTGCAGCAGCATTGCGCAACATCACAATCAATGATGTGGGACCTGTCTGATGCCTGCTCGTTAATCACTTACTAATTATAGCCCTCCATGCTCCACACTCCCTCTGCCTCTCGCTCTCTCTTTCCCCTTGTTTTCTCTTTCCATTGCATTTGTTGCTTTATTTATCAGGACACGCTCCGTCGACAGCAGGGCGGAAATCGGCAGGGAGGCCAGCGAGTCAGCACTTTATACTCAGTGTCACTGTCGGCATAGGCACGGCACTCTTTGGAAAGATGAAAGTTTGCTTTAATGTGTGTGTGTGTGTGTGTGTGAGAGGTATTGTTTGGAGTTTTTAAAGTCTAAAAGGACTTCTAAAGTCTACTACTAAAGTCCTGCCAATGTGACCGTCCCCTCTGAGACAGCAGAGGGCTTCATCATGTTTTGGGTGAACGGAGAGGTTGAGTACAATCTCTCTGTCATCCCTGCTTTGTGTGGCCAGCTGAGGCCCTGCACCACCCAGTGTGCCACCAGCTACCACCTCCACAGGGTGAGCGCGGGGGAAGATGAAGATTGCAAGGGAACTCTCTCAGCACTGCTTTATGTCAGAAATTGAAATATGAGTTGGTGGCTTTCTTTCCCTCACAGTGCAAAGAAATATATATATGTGTGTGTGTGTGTGTACAGAAAAGGCTGCATGTCTAATTCTGAATAACCTTTTTTGTGTCTCGTATTGTTGACATGGGGGTTCAGAATCTACACAACTCCTCTGAGATGAGTTGCACTGATTGCAGAATTATTCCAGATGTAGAGATCGGAGACTGAGGCAAATTACTGTGATATTCGACAAAGACATACAAGTGTGTGTGTGAATATGTTGCATCCTTCTCTCAGCAAACTCCAATATCTTCTTCATTCTATTGACTTTCAGTAGGATGCTGATAATACAAGCATATTTGACTGTTACAATCAATGGAAAGAGGTTGAAGCCAGGTTAAGAAGTTTATATATATATATAAAGTCCAAAATGAAGTGAAACTAGATTTAACTTGCTGTTAGCCGCTATTATTGTTCAATCTGCCTCTTGAGTACAGCAAAACCAAGAGTGTACAGCAATGCTAGCATGCCCAAAGTGACAATGCTAAAATGCAGATTATCCTATGTTCATTTTATTATATTAGCATGTTAGCATTGTAGCATTCAAGTAGAGCCGAGAGTGTTGGTTTTTCAGATATCTAAACATAAACCAAAGTACTGGATGCATTAACATGAAACAAAATACCTAAAGTGTTGTTTTGCCCACAACTAGGGACGTTATGTCATTTAAGTGCTGGTAATAATTTAACAGGTTATAAATATTTAAAAGATTTATTTTTTGGCCTTTTTAATGCCTTTATTATTAGAGAGGACAGGACAGTGGATAGAGTTAGACACGGGAGAGAGTGGGGAAGGACATGCTGTAAATGGCTGAGGTCGGACTCGAACCCAGCACAGCCGCTACGTCTCTGCATGTGGGTCACGTGACATAACCGCTAGGCCATCGGGACACCCAGATTATAAATATTTTAACTGATAAGGCAGAACACAAATGACATGCATGTCAGAAAATGTATTGCACATTAGCTGTAGTACCTGGTTGGGCCACCATGTGGAGTCTCTATCCATACTGTTTGTTTGTATTTAACATCGTAGCGACACATAAACACAGTCACTTGGACTAGGGGCAGTTCCATGTTGGCAAACGGAGACCATTGTTGGGGTTTAGCTAGAAAACGGCCAACATGACAAAGACTGTTGTGACAGTTAATGGCCTTGGGTATTTAAGTTGTCCTCTAGCCCAGTGGTTCTCAACTGGTCCAGCCTCAGGACCCACTATGTCTCTATTATTAACAGTCGAGACCCACATTTTTGAAGTTTGCTGTTCCTGTTAACAAATTAAGGTTTATTTGGGTGTAGTCTCAACGCCTTGTGATACAGCTTGGGGAAATTGTGGCTTATTTTATGCTCATTTTGGTATAGTTGGACACTTTTGCCAGGTTTTGGGCATATTTTGGCCCATTCTGACAGATTCTGAGCACATTTTGGTTTATTTTTGGCACGTTTTAGCATAAATTTCTCCACTAAGCTGGCAGAGCCACATCTAGAGGTTAA
>OMNN01102267.1:16873-28984 GCA_900302755.1 Chromis chromis
GCATTGAAGTATTTTAGCAGTTAGCGGTTAGCATTAGCATGTAGCATTTGCACTAGCTAAATGGTAGCATCGGCACTGGTCACTACCTGGAGCATCTCCTAAACGGGCCTGGGTCAGTTGAACATGGCAGTGCTGCTTGAATTAGCAGTTAGCATTAGCATTTAGCAGCTAGCTAAATGGCAGCATCTGCACTGGTCACTACCTGGAGCATCTCTTAAACGGGCCTGGGTCAGTTGAACGTGGCAGTGCTGTTTGAATTAGCAGTTAGCATTAGCATTAACTAAATGGTAGCATCGGCACTGGTCACTACCTGGAGCATCTCCGAAACGGGCCTGGGTCAGTTGAACATGGCAGTGCTGGTAGAATTAGCAGTTAGCATTAGCATTTAGCTAAATGGTAGCATTGTCACTGGTCACTACCTGGAGCATCTCCGAAACGGGTTTGGGTCAGTTGAATGTGGCAGTGCTGCTTGGATTGTGTAGGAGCAGTGTGAACTGGCACTAGGGGGGGTGACTCTGGGATGCCAGAGTTCACCACCTATCCTCCTGGAGGTGTCGTGGGACTTAGTAGGCTAAACACCGTTGAAGGGAGGTTTCAACCTGATGACCCCCAGAGACGTGTTAGGAATCACTGCTCACTGGTAGGTATAGTGACAGATTAGGGATCCTAGTATTGTGTTTAAATTAACTTATCCAACATGCAATACAGAGCTATACATACATGTTTGTTCACGTATGTCAATGTATACTTTAGATAGCATATTTTAGTAAATGGTTTTACATACGTATGACTTTATTCTGTGCCTAGTTGTGTATTTTTGTTTCATTATCGTGTTGTCTGTAGTTGTACGGAGCTGTAAAATTTGCACTGTTGCCAAATTTCTCTTTGTGGACAAAAAAACATCTTTGCAGCTTTGAAAAACACTACATAATTTAGGTATTTGATGTGCAAGGTTGATCTCTGGCATTATTTATCTGTTTCAGTGTTACACAAGTATTACAAGCACAACTATCCATCTTATCAGAGGATCCACATCAACAAATAGATGCACAGCAATCCTCGCACGTTTTCTATTAATTATCACAGAACATAACGGACATTTTCAGGCAATATCTGAAAAGTTTCCGCTAAATTAGTAGCGGCTACGTTCCAAATCCAGCCAGAAGAATGAAATAAATAAAAGAACAAACTGACTTTAGGAGAGTGCACATGTAGCACGGTGCCTGGCTTCCTGTTTGCTGACACTAATCCAAAGGCAGCGGGGATTTTCTGCCTCTTGCTGCTTCTTGCCTCACACCCCTGCAGGGCTCTCAGATCCACACTGGCTTTCCCAGTCGCACACACACAAACATGCACAGATGAACACACGATAGACTATAAATATTCAGGCCAGGATCGGCGCTATGTGCAGCACAATGCACGCCGGGGACACGACGCTAACTGTGCTTCATTTCAGCCACCGAGCTCCCTGTCAGCACTTTTCTGTGGGAAAAAAAAAAACTTGCACATCTGCTTATCTGATGCTGTTCATTTAGGCTCACATATTCGCACTGTGGAGACCAAACTCGTGGCTGTTTTCTTACGCAGATGCGTTGGCTGCTGCATGACAGGCCGAGCTTCAGGTGATGTGTGTTTGTTTGCGTCTGAGGGGGAGAGTTGTGTTTATGAAGCGCATGTGCACCACAGCGAATCACATTACACCACAGCAGACTGTCATGGTGACACAAATGGAGGCAGTGGGCAGGAAATATCATTAATGCCACAACGCTGTGGTCCACTGTAAACCAGACCTGTACATGACACAAATTTTACTGAACACAGCAATAGTACAGTTTCTGTCTTTGAGTTACATAAGCAAAGCACAGCATATTTAGCATGATATAAGATGGCAGAAGCAGCTGAAAACTGGGTTAGCACCAATTACTTCCATGCCAGCAGCCAAATAATCTATAAGTTTAGATGGTTCTCTTTTCTATGATGCTGATAAAAAGAGACAGCAGCTCTTATCTAATCTTTTAGCCCTGCAACTTACTGACAGAACGAAGGATTTCGAGTCCAAAATGTCAGAATTAGGACTGCTTTCCTCGTAGAAAGACTTTTTGACACTAATGCAACTGACATACAACATTGGCAGCAGACTTTTATTTCTTGGAAAGACATGTCAATATGGTAAAGAGTGTCTGAGTAACTTTATGGGTCAATTCCAATCAATATTGCACTTTAAGTGCAACTGGAAAAAAAAAAATTCTAATGCAAGTTTATTTTCAGCCATGCAGAGTGTCTGCAGTGGACCGCAGCTTTGGCCGGTTCACCACTTTGGTCTAGACTGACAGGTCAATATCTATATACAACACAACTGTGGTGAAGTTTTGTATTTATGCATTCATGATTCACAGAGATGAATAAAAATTACTTTGATCCATAAATGTTTGTCCAATACTTAATTTCATAATAAAATACCTGCAAAAACAGTGATATTCCCTTCACTCTAAACTTTGTGTTCAGCACTAATTAGCAAATGTTAGCATGCTAGCACGGAAAACTAAGATGGTGAACATTGACCATACAAAAAGATAGATGGAGAAAGTTACATTATCACCAACTAGCTTGTGACCTAAGTTGTGGAACAGAGCCGGCTGGCCAATTAGGCAACATAGGCAAATGCTCAGGGCGCCGTGGCCTCCAGGGGGCGCCACAAAATCGTGAAAAATTTCACCTTCAATATAATTATATCAAAACAAGTTATTAATATTAACTCTAAAAAAAATTGGAAAGCTCACATTGGTTAAAATGTAAAGCAATGCCCAATTAATATTACTACAAAACAATGCTATTCGATTTCTTTTGTAAGCGTGCGTAAATCGCCGATGGAGGGGGGCGCGGCTCTGTTGTGGAAGCCTCGGGTTTGGCATTTGGCCATCACCGTCCCCTGTTTTATCAGTTATTTTACTCTAAATAGGCTCATTATTTACAAAATGAGTATTGAAGAGGACTTCAAACTAGTGACTGAGATCATAAACTTATTAGGAAAACGTTTACCAAGGTAATAACTCGAGGGAGAAGTACCGTCATTTTCTCATAGACTTCCTACAATCTGAGGTCTTTTTGCAACCTGGATCTTAAAAAGAATGCAGTTTTAACCCTCTAAACACCAAGCAAGTTGTAGGCTCACATTTTTTTTACTACGATATAAAATCCTGCACCTCTATGGAAACAGAACAATCATTTAAACAGCTTTTTTTCTGTGTGTTTTCCTTTTGTCCACACGCAAACAGTTTTAGGTCAACTCCTTACAGGGTGAACATCTATAGGAACTCAGTTTGCAGTGTTGAAAAGCTGACAGGCAAAACAAAGTGTTTGACATGTGATTGCTTTGTTTACATAAGGTACAATGGTGAATTTGGACAAAATAGTGCTATAGTGATTAATTGGACCTGAATATCCATCACCACGGCTCAATTTTTTAGCTTTTAGTGCCTTGCAATACTCCAGTACTTGATTTTATAATTAGATAACTGCTAAAATAATGAAATTTAATTTAAATGTGTTTTTTTTTTACCTTCTCTGCAGTAACTCCAGATAACTTTGGAAGTCCT
This sequence comes from Chromis chromis, assembly GCA_900302755.1. Taxonomy (NCBI): domain Eukaryota; kingdom Metazoa; phylum Chordata; class Actinopteri; family Pomacentridae; genus Chromis; species Chromis chromis. Next base: position 20,470 of record OMNN01102267.1, read on the forward strand.
TAATGGTGTAAAAGTACCACTGACTGGGAATCACTGCTACTTTATGTCAGATGTTTTGCTGTGTTTGTTTAGGCCTTTGTGACACAGATGCTTAATTTTAATCTATCACACTGTTACTTATTCCATGTAAAGATTTTAACTGTGGCTGTGGTACATTAAGCACAATTTCATAATTTGTGTGAACAAAAGCACCGAGCCGTTTACCCAAAATGAAAACTGTCATTATCTTCTCATCCCCGTCAGTCACGTCGTACCACCTCCAAACCAGCCTCCTCTATCTCGAGCCCCCGCAGGCATTTCTCACATGTGCTCTTCAACAGTGACTTAATGAAACGCCTACAATCACTTATCAACAGCAGATGTAGATGCCTGCCAGTTGTGCTGCCAAGCATAAAAATTACCATGTTGTTTCCCTTGATAGTGGTAGCTTCTGGCAATGTATCCCCCAATTTACAAACTAAATTACAAACTAGATCTCATTTTGCACAACTGATCTGCTGTAAATGTGGTCTGGATCTTAGATTGTAAGCCTCAGCAATGGAGATTAGCACTAGTCTCCTGCAACAACTTTAAAATAACAGGTGTATGGATTTAAAACAGATTCATGTGAGAAAACAGGAAAGGGGCTTAATTAAATGTTTTAACTCTCTTGTTAAGTTCACTTTATATGTTGCAAGTCAATGAATCTGCTGTATTTTTATGTGAAAAGTTTGTTGGGGAGAAATTACCAACAAGAAGAACTGGTTTTAATGGTGATAATTTGCAACCTGCCAATGTAGAATGAATGATCAAGAATGCAGTTCTCAAATTCACATACAGGCGTGTGTTTTTCAACATGTGTTTTTAAAGTTTTTGGCATGTTAAAACATGGATTTGACTTTCTGTAATGTCTTCCTATCCATTATTTTATGTATCTTACCTTTGTGGTGAATTGAAGACCTACAAGTCCTCACCACAGGTTGCAAGTATGTGTCTATAAATTATGCAGAACGTGATGTGAGTGTCTCAGATCTTCAATTTTCTCTATTATTTAGTGGCATGCAGAGGCAAAACCATCCAATATTTAATTAAAAAGCAATAATTACAGAATATTAGGAAAAGCAACTTTATTTTGTGTCGCAGCTCCCAGATCTGTGCCATGGTTGACAGCTGCTGCACTGCTGGAAGTCTTTAATGCTATAATGTACATATGTACAAACTACAACCTGTATAGCATGTTAGAGGTTATAGTTAATGGTGTTGTACATCAATAAAATATTATTTATTTGTAGTACTGACTAGTAGGGCTGGTCCAGAATATTCGAATATCCAAATATTCGTTCGTTATGGTGGTATTCGAATAGTAATTTTGACATTCGAAAATCCTGTACATCCCTATTAAAATATATAATATCTGCTGATACCAAGTTCCAATCAGATACAATTTTCCTACATAATACACATTACAATTTTCCTAAATAATACATTGCAGTACATTAAAGTTCTTAATAACCAATCCAGTGTATCTACTTGACAACTTAATATCTCTGGACAAAGCTGCCATACAAAGTGTTGACCTGACACCAGGAGCAACTTTAGGTTCACTGTCTTGCCAAAGTCAACAGCCGTCATTGCTGTGTTGGCTTCTTGTTTCTTCAGACGGCTAAAGAAATTAGTTATCGATTGCAGGGTTGAAGGTTTTTGAACTACGTTAATTAATTAGACTCACGACTTCTTTACGAGGTTCAATAGTTAATTCTTTCACATCAGAATTTCATCAGCTCTGACTTTATTTGTAGAAGCACCACTGGCTACCCGGTTATCGAAATTAAACTCTGCTGCTGGATAAAAATTGGTCAATACACCAGTTACAAGCAGAAAACTTCTCCTGAACAGCGTGTTTATCAACTGAGCGGTTTGATTCATCAAACATGGCCACCAGCCTGCTGCAGGGCAGAGAAAAATCTGCATTTTCACTGTAGTGTTACTTTATTTTCTGGTAAAAATGTATAATTAATGCATCAAGAATAGTTATTTTTTAATATGTATTTAAACAAAATGAGTAGAGCTCAACAGAGTACTAATCAGACAATTCTTCTTTATATTCCACCTTGTCTTGACTTTCTATGAACAGGGTTTAAATAGTTTCTCCCACATTCCTCTCAATTTAGTTGTTGTGATATTTATAGATTGTGTTGCTGCCAGCCCCTCTGTTGGAGGCTGTACTGTAGACTAACATGTGCCTCCTCGCAAACACATGGAGCTGTCAGCCGCCTACCTGCATGAAAAGCCAAATAAGCAACACAGATGCAATCCTGACCTTCTTCCTACCTACAAAACACTGCCAAATGTGTTTGTTAGAGTGCTGCAGGAGCTGTGATTAAAGTATATATCCATGTATGGCTCTCTGTGGGAGTGCTAGTCATGTTTGCCCGAATGTATGCACAGATATAGCTGAATAAAACTATGCATGCATTTCTACCTTTCTGCAAACCCACAGTTTTACTCGTGAACTTGTGGCCCCGATTCTCTGCAGAGTTTAACCAGTATCACCCGAGTGTCACGAGAAGTCACACTTTAATAACTCCACCTCTCTGATGATTACTTTATAATCAAATCAGCGCTGAGCTTCGCCTCGACACGATTTGATAATTTCTCCCTCGTTGCCCTTTTTGTAACCCACCTCCCAGCCGTCTTGGCATGAGGAGAGGTGTGGCTTTGTGAGTCCAGACATCACATTTGCTTCCCACTCAACGTCTTCTCTTGCAGAGTCATGCACAGATATTTTAAGACACATGCTGCAGCCCAGTTAAACAACAAATAAAACTGGTGTAGAAGGATGCCTCAGCCAAAAAGTCATTATAGATGCTCAACTTTCAACATCACGCTGCACTGCTGAACACATTTTACTGATTTGAAGGTAATTACCAAACATAAACAAAAAATACAGCTGTTTTTCTTCTTTTTTGCAGGCATAAACTGCTGTAATAAGTCACTCAGTTTCTGCGAGGATGGAAAGTAAGGGTTTGTCCAGTGGAAGTCGGATGTAGGTTTTGTAGCAAGGTCAGCTGTCTTGCTACTGGGGAAACTGGGAGTGCGAGGACAGAGTTTGAGGAAATGTCAGACGAGGCAGTTAAATCTAGTCAGTGGATTTGAATGAGGAGGAATAGTGCTAGTGGGGGGCCAAAATAAGGATAGGAAGGGCCCAGTAGAGGGAGCAATTAGGCTAGACTTTTAGGAGTAACAAGGAAGAAAACCAGGAAGAGGAAGTCTACTTAAGTGGAGGGTGTGGCCTGTTTGAGCCTGTTTGAAACCATGCAGTTACTCCAGGTGAGTGGAGTTGTATAGCCTCTTTTTGGTTGTATGGCTACTTAGTTTCTGAATTTGTTTGCTGAATCTGCTAGCTTATTTTATGCTGCCTCCACCTTCAGCAGCCTCTTTACTTTCACTACCCCCTACCCGATCCAGGGTCTGTATCCCCACCCCGCTTTTATTGGTGCAGTTGGTGAGAGGCTGGGGTAGGTGATGGTAGTGCTGTTTGTGGTAGTGTAGGCATAAGTGTTTTGGTGAGGAGCGGTGATGGCTGGCATTAGGGGAGTGACTCTGGGACGCCAGTGATCACTGTCTAGCCTCCTGGAGGTGTTCTGGGACCAACTAGACGAAACAACGTTGAAGGGAGGTTCCCACCTGATGACCCCAAAGACATGGTAGCAATCACCGCTGCAAGTGTGGTATTAAACTTAGGAGTTGTTTACTGAGTCTACTATTCTGGAGCACAGGTTTACTGTGTTTACTTTGAATTCAGAAACGGAATTCTAGGCCCAAATAACTGTAGCTAGTAGGCGTATTCATCTCAAACTGTTCGGTAGTCGATGTTTGGTTCATTGTGTCTTGTAAGCCAAACAATTACTGTAAGAAATGGTTGCACTTCAAATTCCAGAACATCACTTCCATTAACAACAGCAGTATTAGCCACGTTAGCTAAGCTTATGTAGCAACAAATTGCTACTGCTGCAGTCCCAATGGCAAATTTGAATAAGAAGCTAAAGCTGGAGGATTTCGATCATTACAGTTTCCTGTTTAGCAACAGCAAACATGGACAGACAGAACTGGATTACACAAAAACTGTATGCCTACATTGTTCAGATAAATTCAGGTAAATGTATAGAAATATTTTGAACATGCTAAGTCATTTACAGCGGCGTCAACCCAAATATGTTGATTAGTGCAGACATTTCAAAACTTTTCAGGCCCCAAAACCCAAAATATAGGTGATTTGAATCGCTATCCTGGTTAAGTGGTTGAAGCAGCCGCACACATGCACTAACACACCGATCCAAACACTGGCATAGACAGCAGAGGAGAACGCAACACCCAAACAACCATAATATTATTTTATAGTAGCGTAATATTGGCTAGTAGTGGAATATGTCGGATAAAACAATCTCCATGGATAAACTGTTGTACAGAGTAAACCTACTGTTTGCAAGCGCTGCAGACTAACAGGTTTTAAAATTTTATTTGAGAATTGGATTAGCGGAACCAGACAGCAACAGCCTAAAAAGCAAGTTCTTCTCCATACAGCGTTCAAGCAGCTTCTCCCTACAGATTTGGACTATGCTAATGCTATAACTAATGCTACAGGGAAGTTTATTGCTATAGATTTGCGACCAGACTTGAACGATGAAAATAACAGACTTAAACATATGGTCAAAGTGCTAAAGCCGCACTGTAGTGTGAATTCACATATGCATTTTCGCCAATTTGTTGTGACTGTACAAATAAGCATGAGCAGCAGTTATTCAGGAATTATCAGCAGCATCAGCATCTTCCAGAACAACTTGACAGTTACAGCGCATAAGATCACTCCGTCAGAGTCTTACGCTGTTGCATTACTGAAATTTGTATAATTTTTTGTTTAAAAAAGAAAAAGTACAGTACCAAACCATAATAATGATAATCTAACCTTTATTGATCCCCTTGGGGAAACTCCTTCTCTGCATTTGACCCATCCTATTCAAAGTTAACCTTAACTATACATACTAGGAGCAGTGGGCTGCCACGGTGCAGCACCCGGGGAGCAGTCAGGGGTTAAGGGCCTTGCTCAAGGGCCCACAGTGGTGGTGACTGGGACAAGCGGTCACTCTCACTTCCCCACCTCAACCTCTTGCCAGTCTGGGGGCTCGAACCGGCGACCCACCGGTCACAAGGCCACCACTGCCCCAGTTTCATTTATTCTCTTAGTTTTATTTTCCTTTAATCTTTAAACTGCTGCTGTATATAAAGAGCTGCTATGTGCAACATAAAACCAGCTGGTTTATCATTTATTAATTAGTAGCATAATTAACAGACAAAAGAGGCAAAACTGCAACGAAAAACAAGGCTTTTATTTTACACTCAGATTTTAGAGTTTTGATTGAAAATTTGAGACTAAAATGAAGAAATGTTGCTCATAAACTGAAAGACCACACTCATGATTAAACACAGGAAACAAAACACAAACACCCGAACGTCTCTGCTGACTGTCAAATGTCTGAATGAAGGTAAAATAATCACCTCTGTCATTCTGCTGTTTCACATTAATGTGTTTGACTATTTATTATTATTTGACTTTATATCAGCTTCACTTTACTGAGATTTGATCATTTTCAGCATTTTCTGATGCAAAAAACTACATTTCATGCAGCTGCTTTCTAACAAAGTTTACGTAGCTTCATTATCAGCGCTGCTCTTCAGTGAAAATTTACATAACTGTGCAGGTTTTATGCTCTGAGACTGAAGTGAGGAAACTGAAGATGATAATTTATGACTCTGGCTGGATGTTTGGTTTGGATGTTCGTCGTCCTGCTGCAGAATGAATTTGGGGATCCTGATGGGAAAAAGAACCTGAAATGTTTGCACAGACCTGTAACAAGAACAGATACTGAGGAACCAAGTTTCTGTCAGACTTCTAAAGTTAAACCAAAGAATTTCTGCGCAGAAGTTTTGCCCCTGATCAGTTTTATTATTTAACAAACATCTTGTGTTTCTGTCTGTACTGACGTGTTTCTGTTTGTGTTGTTTCTCAGCTGTTCGGCGCCGTCATCATGGGCTTTGGACTCTGGCTGCTGCTGGACAATCAGAGCTTCATCGTGGTTCTGAGTGAGTTTCTCATCAGCTTTAATGTCTGCAGGACACTGTTTGTTTGCATGTTTAAGATGCAGAATAAAGTCAGTTTTCTGTTGGATAAAACCCTCAGAAACTGGCTTCAGTTTGGTGCATCGACTGTTAAAGCACAAACAGAATAAATGGTGAAAGCATTCATTCCAGAGGAGCCTATACACTGATCTGCTTGTAGGCTCATGTAGGAAAAAACAAATGGAGCCGCGATGAACGGCTGAAAACAGGCCAAGACGTGGCTGCAGGCTGCAACTGTAACAGAAACAAAGAAGAAGAAACAGGCAGCACATAGTGGACAACTCAGATTTTATTAATCCACTCTCTAAACTGTTAGAACAGACACAGAAACAAACTAAACCTCAATAAATCACTGTAATGTGTGTGAAGGAGTTCACTTTATGAATGCTTTCACCAAGAAATCTGTTTAAACTAGTCATCAGATTATGTTAAATACAAGTTCAAATCTACAAAACTCTAACTTTTCAATATATTATTATTTAACAGCTTAAAAAAAATGTCAAAACAAAACTTTAAATACACATTTTTATTTTAACTTTGTCTTTAACCACAACAAATCATGTTATGTCAAACATTGCAGAGACAGTTGCTTCTGCTTCTTTGCTAAGCTAGCTTAGCTGAGCTAGGCTAGTTAGCTTTAGAAGGACTATTTTATCTGGAGCAATTTTTCCCCCCTCCACTATGATTTAAAGTTCAGCTAAAGTCTTATTTATGTTTGGTTAATTTAATACCTAAATCCATGAAATCAGTTTTATTTTATTAGTAAATCAGGTTTGAGCCATACTGACAGGATGCTAACACCCCACGTGTTTCTTAGAAGCTGGTTTAAAACATTTCCCAGTAGAAATGTTTTGAGTTTTATTAAATTATGTATTAATCAATCTGATTACAAGGAGAGAAAACTTTGATTTGATGATTGAGTTTGATTTCTATAATAAGATAACAAGCAGTTTCAGCTGTTTGATTTGCTAACAGCATTTGTACATTCAGAAACATGTCAGTTTTGTTTTCCCCCCAAATTCAGACACTTTAACACAGATGGTGTTTGACAGCTGAATTAGTTTGTCCTGCTGAAGCAAAACACAGTAATTTATATGGTCAAACTGAGCAGAATCACACTTTTTGACATCTTGCAATAAAAAGTAAACAGTTTAAATGTAGTCTTTGGTGGAGAAACAGCATGAATAATAAACTACAGGGAGTGCACTTGGGCTAGTTTGTATTTGGTCAAAATCAAGTTGCAATCAGAGTCAGACTTTTCATATTTTATCATAAAACTGTTCAACAATTAAATGTGTAATTTTGGTGCCACGGCATTAAATTTCATAAGAACTTTAAAATGGGAATAAAACAGAATGCTGTTGGACTAGCTAGGGCTAACTGTTAGCCTTAGCTACAGCTCATTTAGCCACTTTTCTCTTTTTCCTTATTTGAAAAATCACGCAGCTAAGACAAAATATAATTAATGTGTTTAAAATTTTCTTTTGGGTTCTGTAACAGTCATGAGAAAAAAGTAGCACCAGATAAAATAGTCCTTCTAAAAGCTAACTAGCCTAGCTTAGCAGAGTGTTTGGCAACGAGTTTGACTCTAAGGTTATGATTTGTTGTGGTGAATCACACAGCTGAGCACCTTTAAATATAAACACCATAAGATAAATGAATGTTTTTTACACGTTTTTTTAATTTAAGTTTAATTTATTAAGCTAACTCATTAGCTTAAATTGACAAAAACTGAAACAGATAGGACGGTTTTTGTTTGTAGATCCTTCATTTTCCAGGGTGCAGTACCTAAAGTTGTCATTTTTGGTTTTATATAAAATTACTGTGTAAATAATGTAAAGTATCTGTTAAACCCATTGACTGAGAGCCTTGAAACTGCAGCTTTCCTCTAAGTATTTTTGATATATTTACTCCATCAGCTTTAACTGTATAGTTTTCTGAGCAGCCGATAACAGAATTCCTTCAGTGAATCAGTCACAGTGACCTGATGAAGGCCATCAGCAGACATGTTAGTGTTAACATTTAAGTGAAGCCTGAGGTCTGTTTGTATTCACTTAAACACAAGTGTCCAACAGATTCCCCCCATGTTGTGTCTGTCTGGTTGTCTGGACTCTGTTTAAAAAAGAAATTCCTTCTCTGTCTTTCTCCTGCTTGTTTTCCATCATGTCTTCTCAGTTCAGCTTTGCAAACTGGAGGATCAAAGGAATAGATCAGCCTATTTTTGGAAATGTGTTTATTTACTTTCCTGCAGAGTGAGATGATATATTAAAATTAAAAAATATAACCACCAACACCTCCAGAACTCGCATATACAGTCTGTTACCACCATAAAAACTTAACTGAGGCAGTTATTCCAGGT
>OMNN01102276.1:0-10625 GCA_900302755.1 Chromis chromis
AAACTCCACACAGAAAGATCCCAGGCGTCCTAACCGGGACTCGAACCGGGAATCTTCTAGCTGTAAGGTGACGGTGCTAACCACTGAGCCACCGTGCAGCCCGTGAACCAATTAGCTAACTTTAATAGCCGAGAGAGCTCATGTTTAATTCCCAAACGTAACATTGCTCTCCTTGACCTGGGACAGCCCCGCTTTTCTAATTTGCATATCGAGATCCACATTCACATTTAGATTTACAACGCAGGCAGAATGTAGACAACAAGGACGCTTAATGATTCCAAATGTAAGTTCTAAAACCAATGGGTCGGATGTCATTGTGCAGATAATGCGTCTCGATACAGATCATAGAAATGCAGCCAATGCCAATGCCTTCTTACCGTATCTGTTTACAAAGCACTTAACAATTTTTTGCCTTGTATTCACACACCAATCACAGTAGAGCTGCCTCCCCACCTCCTGTTGGTGGAAACTTGGGGTTTGGTGTCTTGCCTGAGGACACTTAGACACACGGAAAGGAGGAGGTGGGGATTCAACTGCCACCCGTGTGATTAGTGAACAACGTGCTCCACCAGCTGAGCCACAGTCACCAGCCTTCACATTTTAAAGTGTTCATCGCAGTGTTACGGCCCTTTCACATACAAAACAGCTGGATCAGTGGAGACACAAAAGACAGAACAATAACAGGCAGAGTTTTCAAAGCTTCTCACAGGGCTACATCATAAAGTCAATGCTGTAAAAAAGAGATCTCTCAAAGAAATCAAAGATACTTGTAATGGTCTGTAGAGGTATTGAGGAACAAACATAAGCTCTGTTTACACATATAGCCAACCTACAACAAGCTACCTCACTGGTAAAACCATTTACTCTGTATAAACACACCTGACATGTGTTTCCAAGATCAGGTTTTCCTCCTGAGATTTCCTTACAAGAGCAAATTAGTGTTATATAATTCAGGAAAATTCAGAGACACATCAGCTTTCCCTATATTTTGTCGTTTGTACCTGGACAAGTTAAGACAACTTTATTAAGCCATTAAGACCTGAATATGTCCTGGTCTTTTTTCTTTTTCTTATTTTGATTACAAAAAGGTAAGAAAATATCCTTTGAGTGATTGTGCCCATTTTTTCAGAAGAAACTCTCAATATCTGGCAGTTATTTATGATTTACTGCCTATTATAAGAGTTACGGTAATTTTATGGTAATTTCATCCAGCGGATTCCTGGGGGGGCATGAATAAAATTACTGTAATGACACCATATTGGCTGTAAAGCGCAACGCCTCAGCTTTGAGAAACCATTAGATTTTTTTCCGATAGCACAAACGGTGACATTTACGGTATTCCAAAGTGCGCTAGCCCAAACGTGTCGCTGATGACGCACTAGGACTGCAAGGGTTGAAATCATGGCAAGCAGCAATAATGGTTACATTTGAGTTAAGGGAATTAGTTTTTGCAGTTACAGTCCTTCTGACAAGTCTGTTTTGTCGCCTGTCAAGTCAAGATTTGTTGCAAATACAAGATATTCAAGGCAACCTGACAAAAAAAAAATCAGTTTCAAGTTTTGTCTCATGCTCCTTTTTGCTGTTGCACTCCCAGTCTCTTCAGTGCACTTCAAAACGTAGAACAATATAATCTGAATAAAACCTGGTAGTGCTCTGAAAGTGGAACCTTCGGAAAACACTGTTGTCGACGCTCATTACTTTTGTGCAGGCTTTCGGTCCATCATATTCAAGTATCAGCTTCCTGTGAACTCACCATTAGAAATAATGGAGAATGCAGCAGTGCCGTTGTCGCTGCGTGTGTGAAAAGGTCAGAAGTGTAAAGAGTAGCTTTAATGCATCAAGCTTAATTGATATGAAACACCTGGACTGGCTCGATAGACGTTTTTATCTTAGTAAACTATGAAGATGTAGTCTCTCTTACATACACAGTTCTGTTTAGCAGTGCAGTGTTGTTTTTCACTGTGCAGACTGGTATAATGGAACATGTTCTTTTTTGTATTACAACTGGAAATAACCAAATTCAATACATTGTTTTGAAAAATGTATTTTTGCATTCCAAGGTGATGGGACGGGAAGATGGAGCGAATCAAAGTCATCATCAGCTTGTTGCTCGTGTCACTGGCGTGGTGTCATCAGTATGCACGTCCCCCTGCCTCATCCGCTGCCATTATGTGTAGTGTTTCGTATGTATCACACTGTGTTTCAAGGTCTCACTCCATAATTTATGACCTCCCACCCCGCAGCACTGACTCAGCAGGTGTCTCAATATATTGCATATATAACTCGGCCCACTGCGAATAAACACAGGGAAATGAACTGTATGCCTTTCACTGTTTTCATTTCATTTGTCTCATGCTGTTCTCCACTGCACCATTATCAAACAGCCTTCTCCCTCTTTGAATATGTCTGACATGCCTGCATACCTTCAGATGGCATACAAGGGGATGGAAATTCGCAGTGTGTACGTGTGCAGAAGGCATGTGTTGGTATTGATCTCTGTGAAAATTGGAGGAGAATCACACTGAAAGCTTGTCAGATGGACTATTGTGGTCGAGGAAATACTGAAATGGACTTAAACATAGCAACAATCTAAGTCAGGATAGAACAAGTAAACATGGCAACGAAAAAAGTGTCACATTAAGAGCTTCGTTGTTTATCAGTTTGAACATCTCTGTTGCTGCACCATTATCTAACACACAACATGCTGTTACACTTGTTATGTGTGAGGAGCTGCACTAATTAATATTTTTAATAACAATGGATCCTGATTATGTAGCTTATGTTTAATAAGAAGGGCTGCACGGTGACTCGGTTGTTAGCACCGTTGCCTCGCAGCTAGAAGATCCCCGGTTCGCGTCCCGGTTAGGACGCCTGGGATCTTTCTGTGTGGGGTTTGCAGTGTGGGTTTTCTCCAGGAACTCCAGCTTCCTCCCACAGTCCAAAAACATGCTGAGGTTAATTGATTATTCTAAATTGTCCGTAGGTGTGAATGAGAGTGTGCTTGGTTGTCTGTCTCCAAGTGTGTGGCCCTGTGATAGACTGGCGACCTGTCCAGTGTGTCCCCTGCATAGACATGTATACACAGACATCGCATTGACTGCTGTTGCCGATTGCAGTGACATGCTTACACGGCGGCCATCTTGGTACAGTGCTACTCGCTCCTACAGTGCATTAGGTCTATAGAGGAATGACATGTTTGCACGATAAAAGTGATCATAAACCGATCAATTGTCAACGTATATTCACGCGGGATGTTTGTTACAAACGTCAGACATGGAGGACAGACAGACATTTTTAAACTTTTTTTTTTTTTTTTTACATCCAAGCATCCTGTCATACAGTCATGTGAAAAAGATAGGACACCCTATGAAAGCTTCAATTTTAACAATACTGAGGGATAGAAGTAATATAACTAAACTAGAAAAGCACTCAGAGAGCGCAGACCTCCACCAAGCAGCTCGTTTCCACCCATATTGTGATTTCCACAAAAATATTCATGGATCTAGATGCTAATCCAGAACATCACCAACATGTAATCATCTGTTCCTTGTCCCATTATCAACATTTCCTGAAAATGTCATTAAAATCCGTTCATAACTTTTCAAGTTATCTTCCTATCAAAAAACAAACAAACAAACAGATAAACATCAGCAAAAACGTAACCTCTGCTTGGCGGAGGTAACAATTAAAACTGAAAAATACACGTTTAAAAAAAAAAAAAAACGGAGAGCCCTGGACTGGCAGAGTCGAAGCCCAGATCTTAATCCCATTGAAATGCTGTGGGGTGACTTGAAACAGGCTGGACATGAAGAAACCCCTCAAACATCTTACAGCTGAAAGAATTCTGTGTTGAGGAGTGGAGCAAACTTTCCTCAGACTGATGTCAGTGGCTGGGAGATGCTACAAGAAGCGTCTCACTGAAGTTATTTCAGCCAAAGGGGGTAAAACTAGCTATTAGGGGGTAGGGTGTCCTAACTTTTTCCTCATTTAGAATATGCATTTTTGTTAATATCTTTTGTTTAATGAATAAAACAAGGTAAATTTTTGTTGTTTACCTGCAATTAAATCACTTCCTTTTCCAGAGATAAATAAAAACAAGATTAGACATTGAAAAGTAAATGTTTCATAATAAAGAACTGAATATTTAATGGGGTGTCCTAATTTTTTCACATGACTGTAGCTACATTTGTGACGTTTTTAACAAATCAAACCGTTTGGAAATCGGTTGGAAATTTAGTGAATAATTCTACTTTAACATTGTGGAGTACCTCTTACCTCCATAGATGTCCATGCACTCCCTCCTCTGCTATGCCTGTACCAAGAAGGCGACGCTTTAGCCACGTCCCTCTACAGTCAATGAGACGCCTATGTATATATGTCTATGGTCCCCTGCCTATCCCAGCTCAGAGTAGGCTGGGATAGACTACAGAGAGCGACCCTACAGAGGATTAAGCTGTGTATAGATAATGGATGGATGGATGTTTAATAAGAAGGATGTCATCATGAATTGAAATAATCTCTAACCAGTCTTTATATCTAAGTTACCATCCGCATATTTAACAAATATTAACTGAATTTGTACATAATCCACAAAATAGAAATCGAATCCATCACTGTTGCTGTATATTAAGAATCACTGATGAGATAAAGAGATAGTGGCACACATTTCCTGTCAATGTGATATGATAGCATCACCATAAGATGACATACTGTAGTTAGAAGAGCACAGGTCAAACCCCAAACAATGAAAAATAATATAGAAAACAAGTAGAAAACAATGGCAATATGGCATGTACGTTTCTTTATGTATTAATTTGAGGACATGTACAGTTTCCTCATTTTTCCACACAGCTCTGATGGTTTTGTTGGTTCCTATATTTCTCCACTGGAGTGAAAAGCTTCAGTGAATGTTGAAATCACATGCATCATGTACTCTATGTCATCATTTATTCACCAAGTCTGCTTTCGTTGCATTTTCATGTATTTTTTATCGATATACCCACCCTTGTACCTAAGCCAATTGTAAAAAAAAAAAACTTTTTTGCAATATTTTCAAGTTTCACAGAATAAAAAACTACACATATAAAACAGCTGGATGAACCTTATGGCGTATTGTTTTGGTTTTCTGGCCTATACACCCCAGACTCATCAACCTGGTTTCCACCAGCAGCAGGCAGCTATTTGCAACAAATAAATCCCTTTGCCACATCCACTACCTGTCCAGCACCAAACAGCAGACAGACACAGGGAAGGAACACTTGGTAGCTACAGCATTGAGATTTTGAATGCACATAATCCCAAATCATAAATCACTATATTCACACAAATAATAAACAATGAATTTTCTCTGGATTTCACATCATTAAGCATTTACACAACCCCTCTTTGAATTAAATGCGGACTGGTCTCTGAGCCGTTTACACAACATGTGTGGCTCAGCAGGTTGTTAGTAACCCTACAGTGGCTTATAATCAAGGTTTTCATATTAAGGGGTTGCTGTTGGCACCAGTGAACCCCACATGTAATGATCTAATTATCACCTGGCTCTGCATTTCTAAGCTCCAGTGAATGTTTTGGTGTCTTTCAGCTCATGTTTTGGTTTCAGCAACCTCAAATAAACCTACACCACTATTCTTCACCATACTTCAGACAAACATAGTGACTAGATGGCTTCTGTGGCTCCCAGTTGGCCAAAAAATAAATAAAAATAAAACATCAGTCCTTTAAAGCAGTGTAGAGAGCTGTGTCAGTGGGGGGGGGTGTTTCCTTGAGTACCAGCAAGACATGAAACACAATTCAGACAGTCCAATCTGGTTGGAGTGACAAATTTACTGCTTTGATCAGGAAAACCTTCCCAACAAGACTGGTAATGTGTTTCTTACCTTCTAGAAAGATGTGTGATGAAAGGGGGTTTGTGTTGTGTTGTATTCAAGTTAATGCATTAATGACAATGTTGCATGTCTGCTGGATGCAGCACAGGCAACTGTTTGCTAATATGTTAGCAGGTTTGCTTTTTTTGTACCTGTTTTCAGTGTGTTCTGCTGCTCTCAAGTGTAGGGTGACCAAACTTTCTGTTTTCACATCCTGTCCTGGCCGTCCTTCCTGTTTTTTATAAAATGATGAAGATGTCCTGATTTTCATTGATTTCAATCGTGCGCGTCTGTAAAAGCCCTGAAAAGGGGAGTAGTGAGGAATGACTGCGCGGACACGGACTTTCCTTAGCCATATGTTTATATCGACTTCCTCGGGGGAGCAAAAAACACCGTCAAGTAGCTCAAAACAACCAGACTCCCCCTGCTGGAGCCGTCCGGCAACTGCAGCCATAACAACTTCTGACAAAGCATGACAAACTGGATAATAAAATGACAGTTTCTGTTCTAAGACTGCTGCAACAAACAATAAACATTGATAACTTTAACTTCAGAACTTGAACCTCAGGTACTATGCTGCTTCAGGTACTATGTTGCTTGCATAGACATTTCAATCCGTCACACGTCCCCGCCGGGCGCCACCGGGTGCGGCCGATTGTAACCGAGCACCTCCGAGGCTCTAGGACAGGGTTAGCCAATCCTGGTCCTCGAGAGCCACTATCCTGCATGTTTTAGATGCTTTCCCTCTTCCAACACACCTGATTCAAATGGAATCGTTATCAGGCTTCTGCAGATCTTGATGATGAGCTGATCATTTGAATCAGGTGTGTTGGAAGAGGGAGACATCTAAAACATGCTGGATAGTGGCCCTCGAGGACCAGGAGTGCCCACCCCTGCTCTAGGACATGGACCTATGAACTCCGATGTCACGTTTCACTCCGCCCGTGTTGGTAAGCTGAACACAAAGTGTGACCGACCGAATATCCAGACAACACAAATTGCTTTTCGGAGCAGCCCTGTGTCATTGCCGGGCCGAGTGTCAATATGGTCACCCTACTCAAGTGTCTAACAAATCTGCCTACTATAAATGGTAAATGGTCTGCACTTATATAGCGCCTTTTTCTACCTTAGCGGTACCCAAGGCGCTTTACAATGTGTTTCACCCATTCACACACACATTCACACACCAATGGTGACAGAGCTTCCATGCAAGGCGCTAATCTACCATTGGGAGCAACTTGGGGTTCAGTGTCTTGCCCAAGGACACTTCGGCATGTGGAGGGGGACCAGGGATCGAACCGCCAACCTTGCCATCAGTGGACAACTTTAACTTTACCATAACTTTATGTTTGCTACTGCTCAGAGCCGGCTGGTCCATAATGCAATATAAGCAAATCCTAAGCGCGCCATGGCCTCCAGGGGGCGCCACAAAATCAGGAAAAAAATTTCACCTTCAATATAATTATATTAAAACTAGTTATTACTATCAACTGTTAAAATGGAAAAGCTCACATTGATTCAAATGTAAAGCAATGCCCAATTAATATTACTACAAATGATAACACCACCCATCCCCCACCCACCAAATTGGGTGACTTTACCTTATAAATTAAAGACAATGGTAAAAACAAAGCTATTCAGTTTCTTTTGTAAGCATATGTAAATCGCCGATGGAGGGGGGCGCCATATATAATCTGGCCTAGGGCGCCACATTGGGTACTGCTACTGCTAATTACACAATACAGCAATACAGACCTCTCCCTCTGTCTTTAACAGCTGGCTTTTTAACATGAAGCTGAACTCAAAAGACAACACTGTAGCATAGTCTTTCCTAAATGATTAAACATCCCCCACAGACCAAATATGACCGCATGAAAACGTTGATATCATCTTTACATTCTGCAGACTAACACGGTTTTGAAGGTCTTCAGTGAGTGCACATAATCTACAAACATGACCTTGTTAATTGGATTACAGCATTAGCATGACTGAAACTGCCGAAATGATGAGCTTGATGATGAGGTTGATACACTTGTTAAATTCCCCCTTTAAGTTGGGAGCCGAGCCAGTACGGGGGAGATGGCTCCTTTATGTAAGATCAAATAAGCACTGACTTAGACTGTAAAAAAAGTTCTGTATCAATAAACCACCAATTTTTTTTGATGGGCTTAATTCATTTCAAAGAGGCATTAAAATACACTACGAATAGCTTATCTTTGTTCTGCAAGAAGAAGAAGGAAGAAAAAACCTTCTTCCAGGCGATCAGGGCATGATCTTCATCCTGAAATTAGGCTGTTTTTATTCCTGGAGAAGTGCTTTAAATCACAAATGAGTCTTGATGAGTAGGAGATGCATTAAATTTTGATCTTTATAGCTGTATTATTTAACGCTGAGGAGTGCGCTCACCTTCACTGCATCATCACAATCCTTTGATGTCTTGCCATTCAATATCCCCGAGGAAAGAAAGCTGTTTATTTCGAGCTATTTTCAGGAGAATTAATTGTAGCATGACTCTGACAGCAACATACAGCAATGTGAGCATTACTGATTGTATCTTAGTACAAGGGAAACATCCTACAAATGAATCAGACCTACTATGTACAGGAGCACATGTTTTAACAGAAGCCACTCACTAACTAAATTGGCGCTACGCAGGAGAACGGATGTGCATTCTATTAGGATTGGAACGATACACAGAGTCTGAGTAAAGCAGGCTCAAAATGAGATAGCTGGAAAAAAAAACAACAACAACTTCAAAACATTAAGGAAAGAAATGATTGATTCAGTCCATGGAGAAATATACTTAATAATATTCTTTAGGCACAAGCAATAAAGCACACAAGCTGCATGAACTATTTTGAATAATATGAGTGCAAATTAATACACATATGATGCAAATGATTACACAGTTTGCGCATGAATATACAGATTCAATGGCATAACAAGCATCCCCTACAAGCATGCAGAAGCCACAAATACCAATAATTCATGCTCATTATAAATTGAAATATAACCAACAACACACAGACATAGCCGGCTTCCTGGTACAGTAAAAGGAATCAACCCATACTGAGCTAAAACAAGCACAATCAGGACAGCAGCTAGATGTTTACCTTAACACTTTAAGTCCTCGTGCGTCATCGGCGACACGTTTGGGCAAGCGCACTTTGGAATACCGTAAATGTCACCGTTTGTGCTATCGGAAAAAAATCAAGCGGTTTCTGAAAGCTGAGGCGTTGCGCTTTACAGCCAATATGGTATCATTACGGTAATTTCATTCGTGCCCCCCCAGGAATCCGCTGGATGAAAATACCGTAATGACACCTGTAAAGCGCAACGACATTGTCATTACGGTAATTTCATTCGTGCCCGCATAGTAATCCGCTGTATGAAATTACTGTAAAATTACCGTAATGACACTATATTGGCTGTAAAGAGCAACAATATTGCTATTACGGTTATTTTACGGTAATTTCATTCGTGCCCCCCCAGGAATCCACTGGATGAAATTACCATAAAATTACCGTAACTCTTATAACAGGCAGTAAATCGTAAATAACTGCCAGATATCGAAAGTTTCTTCTGAAAAAAGGGGCACCAGCACTCTCAGGACTTTTTCTTACCTTTTTGTAATCAAAATAAGAAAAAAAGACCAGGCGGACATTTTGAGGCTCAGGTCTTAAAGGGTTAAAGCCCGACATAAGGCGGAGTGGAAGTCTAAGCCCGGTGCAGGGTGGTCGTGACTCGAAAGCAACGCAGGAGCACTGTCTGGCAGACCACTAGAGAAAGCAGGCATCAAAAGACACAGAGTGCTCCATCAAGTTGTCTATGAGAAGTACAGATGGTGTCAGTGTTGGCATGAGAGAGCACAGTTACAGTCAGTGTAACAGGGAGCAGAAACATAAAGCTGCCATCAAGATGAACGGTTTCTAACTTCAGCCTTTTGTCTGCTCATGTCGTCACATTACATTTGACTCTAATTCTATATATACACATAAATCAGCTTTTACAGTTTTAACCTTCCTCTTATGTTCGGGTCAGCACCGACCCGTTTTTAGGTTTTAAATGCATAAAACAACCACAAAAATGTGTTTATTGCATCAAGGCTTTTTGACTTCATCAGGATCCTCTATGTCAACAAAATAAAAAAAAATAAAAAAATGTTTTTCAATAAATTATAAAATGCTCTGGTTGAAATTATGACCTTTATGTTGAGGGTCGGTTTCAACCCAGTTATAAAAAAAACCCTGATAATAAAGCAAGACAGAGGAGAGGAGACAAGTATGGAAACAAATAAAAAATGTAAGCAGCAAAATATCTATCATATGTGAAGAGACCAGTGTTGGTAAGAGTTTGGAACTTTCCGTTTATTGATTTTGTAAAATAAATAAGTTAAAAAATTAAGAATGAAGTCAATAGAGGATTATAAAGCAATAATTAGAGTCAAAACTGAAACCATCAGGTCACTGTCAGCCAACAGGGGATTCTCAATTTGCCTTGTTTTCCTATATACCTGCACAAAAACACAACAAACAAAGATGGGCATTTCCAGACATGTGACGTCAATAGAGTTGGTGACTTGTAGAGTCCATCGGGGTATACTGACAAAAAAAAGGCCCAGAGGCCCACAGCAAAAATATTAAAACCAATATTTTCATGGATAAGGAAGCCTAAGAAGGTAACCAAGAGATGAGAAACAAATTGGATGAGTGTATTTTAGAGCTGATTTAAGACACTGGTCAAAACCGACCCGTT
>OMNN01102277.1:0-17863 GCA_900302755.1 Chromis chromis
TGCTGAGAAACAGTTTAGAAAAGCATGATGATACGCGTCTGTTTACAGGTACTGTCCGGTGTGTAAGAAGCACCAGCTGGCCACTAAGAAGCTGGACCTCTGGTCTCTGCCGGAGGTTCTCATCATCCACCTCAAGAGGTTCTCCTACACAAAGTTCACTAGAGAGAAACTTGACAGCATCGTGGACTTCCCCCTCAGGTATATACATGTGCATACAAAGAGACACACAGCAGCGTCAGACTCGGTAAACTCACCAGTTTCTGTCGTGTCGTTACAGAGACCTGGACTTCTCCGGCTGCCTGTTGAGGAAAACCGTGTCTAGTGAGGAGCCTCCAAGCCGCTACGACCTCATCGCTGTGTCCAATCACTACGGAGGGCTCAGAGACGGACACTGTAAGACCCTGTAGCTCATGGTTTATCAGCCGAGTTATTGGAGCGGTTCTCTAGACAGTTACCTTCAATTGCTAAAACCAGAGAGCTTATTGAGCTTCTGTTAGGATCCATCACTGAGAGAGTTTTACATTGCTGCTGCTCACAGGCCGGTCAATGCCTATAAAGCCATGTGGCCACAGTGCAAAGCCTCACCTGATACAGTCGTGTGTTTGTTCCTGCAGACACCAGCTACGCAAGAAACAAGGACAACGGCCAGTGGTATTACTTTGATGACAGCAAGGTGACGTACGCCAGAGAGGACCAGATCGTGGTCAGTATCACACACACATCACAGACTGATGAGTAAGACAAGATAATACATGTTCATGAGATCAGGTATAGTTTACTGGAGCGCTAGTGTCGCAGGGTATGGTGTCTTTAACGTTGCTCAGCCGGTGAGTGTTTGATTAGTGCAGTGAAACCTGTGGAAGCCCTGTTTGGACTTTGGCTGCTGTTGTTCAGTCTGTGTTGCTGCAGATGCATCCAGCTGTTACTGTTTGAACCTGCTGTGGCAAACATGTTTATTCAGTTCAGGGATACAAATACTTGGCCGGTAAAGCCATCACTGCAGACACACTACTGCTCCACGTAGCCAGTGTGACAAATGACATCCCAGGGCCGCTGAACCAGCTCCTTGTCTTAGTTTATCCCACCACAGATAGAAGTCAAACAAAATGAGTTTAAAACAGTTCACTATGACCTGTGGCCCAGCTGCATCATCCGTCCTTTGCTGTATTTTATTATCTCTTAGTACTCACACACACACGTCAGTCCTGCCCCTGACATGGTTTGTATATTCCAGCTGTGTGACTCTTTTATACATGACAGGTGCTGAAAAGACTCGTGTAAAGTCACTCATAGCTCCTCCAGATACATTTTAGAGATGGATCCTTTAAAGATGGCACGCTGAGATCTATTTCCAGGACCTCACTCTGCTACAGTTGGGCATATAGAGAGTTAGTGCGCCCTCAGCTCTGTCTGTCAGGCAGAAGTCCATTGCAGTAAGAAAATTAAAGGGAAAGAGGCTCATCTTATTTGTCTACTTTGAGCCTCCTCTGTCCTCCTGCCTGTGACCTGGAAATTGATCTCAGCATGCCGTCTTGAGGGATGTGTATAGTGTCACAACATTTTTTGATACTTCAGG
This sequence comes from Chromis chromis, assembly GCA_900302755.1. Classification (NCBI taxonomy): domain Eukaryota; kingdom Metazoa; phylum Chordata; class Actinopteri; family Pomacentridae; genus Chromis; species Chromis chromis. Next base: position 1,577 of record OMNN01102277.1, read on the forward strand.
GCACAGGTGTGTAGTATTAATTGGTTTTAGTCACTGTTAATGTGACTATTATTAATAAAAACATGTATGACCTCTGTACTTTCTTGTCACATACTCTAAGTCAGGGGTGGGCAATCCTGGTCCTCGAGGGCCCCTATCCTGCATGTTTTAGATGTGTCCCTCTTCCAACACACCTGATTCAAATGATCAGGTTCGTTATCAGTAGGGATGGGAATCGAAAACCAATTCTTGTTGAGTATCGTTTGCCAATTTTGCAAACGATTCCCTTATCAGTTCCAGTGGGCACGAATGACGTCACCACACACGATGCATAGCTTACGCAAGCATTCATTCCAAGTTATTGCTGTGTGTGCAAATGTTTCTGCATATCTGTATTATTTCCTCCCTTTGATGAAAGATACACTTTGCAAGTTGCCCTGTTGTCATCCTTTCACTTGAAATGTAACCAAATTTTCGAGCGCTTGGGCGCCATGTTTCCTGCTGGCTGCCCTGGTGAATGACGTCACCACACACGATGTATAGCCAACAAAGCAGCTACGTTAGCACGTCCTTTGTTCTCCTTTTTTTCCAAATGAGAACCGATAAGAGAATCGAAAATGGAATCTGAAAAATCTTATCAATTCCCATCCCTAGTTATCAGGCTTCTGCAGAGATTGATGATGAGCTGATCATTTGAATCAGGCGTGTTGGAAGAGGGAAACATCTAAAACATGCAGGATAGCGGCCCTCGAGGACCAGGAGTTGCCCATCCCCGCTCTAAGTTGTCATGAACACTGTTCTGCTCCTCTGACGAATCAGCAAAACAACAGACGGATGATGCAGCTGTGCCTCAGGTCATGTTTAACTGACGTCCCTCTAAAATGACGGCTATGAAATGATGATGTGTCATATTTATATGAGCCTGTAACCACTGCTCACATCTCAGGTGGGAGAGACTAAGAGAGGAGAGGAGAGGTGTACGACTGCAGCCTTGGACCAACATATCCGTCACTGTGAACCACTGCAGGTCCAAACACTGAGCAGATATATCCAGCCACAGCTCAATACTAACGTTTAGTTTGTCTCCTGCAGACCAACGCCGCCTACGTCTTGTTCTACCACCGACAAGACAAGATCAGAATACCCACTCTACCCGCCCCCAACGCAAGCCCCGCCTCCTCCACCCAGGCCGACATCACCTCCTGCAAAGACGAGGAGGCAGCAGGGTCGGGCGCGTCCTCCTCCGTCGCCATGGAATGAGACTAAATCACTTTTATCTTTGTCGCAGCAGCGCAGTGGGCCTTCTCTTCTATTTTTAGGTTTTTCATTTTTACATTCAAAATGACACTTGAACTGTTTTTTTTTTTCTCCTCTAAATGCTGTACCTGCATCGGTTTTCTCAGCTCGGTAGATAACGCCGACAGTTTAATGCTCAGGCTCAAAAGCTGAAAGGTGATTAAGACCATTGATTCGGGCCTAAACTGAATATAGAAATGTAGTCTGGACTCCCTGATATGGTGTCCTCTGAGTGTCCACATTGAGTTAAGCTACAATTTTTACAACATTTAATTTTACTGAGTTAAAAAAAAATCTATTATTATTATAGGATACATCCTAATAGCAAAATTATAAAGAGATAAATAAATATTCCAATAAATAATTGCTTTCCAGTGAAATTTTACTGTAAAATAATCGGAAAAGGCTTTTAAATTTTCAGATTTGTGGAATTAACCTTCAGAGAAAATGTGTTATTCTGTGGAGCAAATGACAAAGTAAAGATGTGTGTGTTGCACGAGCCACCTGAACACTCAAGCCCAACCCACCGACAGTAGCTGGAGGTGGTGTTTTCTCCTTGATTGGCCGGTAAACGTCCAATTAGGAAGTACAATTAATTTTAAATGTAGTTGATCACAATACTGTCTTACAGGTAAGTAATTCACCATTTACAGACAGACTAAGGACCTCAAGATAAAAATAGATATTTCTTTGCATCGTCAAATCGATTTATTCCTCATATATTGTCGGGGCTCCACATCTGATGGAAATTCACTGCAGTTTCAGCTTCTTCATATATTATTTTCTTGTGAAATTAGGTTCAAACGTAAATTCCTGAAGATTAGACATCGTTAAATTCCACGTTAATAAAATATTGACACTGTCGGGGTTCCGTATGATAGGACAGAGATTTAGTTTGGCTTTGCTGTCCTTCAGTGTTTGAAAATTCTAAAGTTTGACCTAATTGTACAAGAGTTCTGCTATAGCTAAGTTGTTATAAATCACCTTCCTCTGATCATTTTTCTTGTTTGAGTACAGATTTAGTGGCTGTGCTCCGTCAGGGACGAGAAACGAATCTTTCTTTGTATATTTTGGTTGTTTTCTTCTGCTATTTATTTTTTTAATGGAATAATAATTGCAGCTGTCACACGACTACAGTTCTTCTTGAGTAATTTGGATGATCGACTGGTGCGAGGACATTGAGACGCTTATTTTTCATATTTATGATAAAAATCTGTATTCAGGCAGAAACGCGACTTGGCAGGTGAGCTGTTTGGTTTTTCCGGTCTGTGCGGAGCGACGGACGGACGCAGGCCAAGTTTCCTCTCTGATTTTTACCAGCTCTGTGTACAGTATTTTTGTATTGTAAGTAATGTAATATTATCATTCCTGGGTGGAGCAGGAGGGGAAGTTTGGGCTGATTTCTTTCTTTGGTCTTCCCTGTCAAATATCAGATGAAAATATTTTATTGTACTTTCAATCTTTTGATATGAATAAAAAGGATGATTATTATCACGACGAGACGTGTGAGAGTTCGTTATGCTTGAACCGGGCTAACATTTTAAACTGGTTGCACAGATGTTGAGAGACGCTATAATTTACAGATGTTCCATTAACGCCACACGTGCAGACTAGAGCCACTACCTGCATGTTTTAGATGCTTCCAACATACCTGATTCAAATGATCAGCTCATCATCAAGCTCTGCAGAAGCCTGATAACGATCCTGATCATTTGAATCAGGTGTGTTGGAAGAGGGAAACATCTAAAACATGCTGGATAGGGGCCCTAGAGGACCAGGGTTGGGCACCCCTGCTTTATGACACCTGTGTGACAGGAAACAAAGGCTGAAGCGTGTGTTGATGCAGATGAAAATTTTCGTAGTCTGCCCCAACCCCAATCTTTGACGGACATCCCTCGTAAGAATGATAGCAAAGGTCAGCTCAGAATCATTTCTACCTAACTGACTAATCAGTGGAGACATGACAACATGTGCTCAGCAAAGCATTGTAGTTAAAACAAAAAATTAAAACCATTCATTTCACTGATCGATTAGATGCTAGAAGCTGTAAGATAATAGAGTTCAGCTGTGTTGTGATGAAAAACCATTTTAATAGCCCCATAGGATTTTACATAAATGTTTGAACAGCAATTAAATCATTTCCTCCATGACTTCCTCAACACAGCAGCCACTCTGTGTAGACCAGAATGTCTGTCCTCCGGTGGAAGTCTAGCTTGATCCTCCTCAGGTGACATATATAGACTGCACACCCAGCCCATATAACCACGGTTATAGTGGTTTGTAAAAGAGGAGGCTGGAATTGATGACTTGAAACAGTCCCAACACCACGATGGAGGACAATTAATCCTGCCTCGCAGTTAAAGACGTCTCCTTGATACAATAGAGGATGCCAGGTCCATCTGTGAAGTCACGATGTAGGAGTCGTGCATACATGCAGACAGCGAAAGCTATGGCTCCTAATTCTGCTCATTAATCACCTGTCTGCCGAACATCCTCCAGAGAAAAGCGGCTCGCTTCCTCCGAGGTAATTACAGCACTTGAAGGAACGCTCTCTGCAGCAAACGCTCATAAGTAGCCATCTTATCCCTCTCTTGCCCTTCCTTTTTTGTCTCAATTGTGAAGCCAGTAGCTTCCATGTCCTCTGGAGAAACTTCCTCCTCCTCTTCCTCTCAGGCCTTGTCTGCTGTCCTGCTCTTGCTCCGCTACAGCTTTGTAGTCAGCAGCCTTTTCTCTTTTTTTTTCTTCTTTTTTTTTCCCGGGCACACATCCATTTGGCATCCGATGTGGGATAAATAAATTATAGCCTCTAAAATCAATGCCCAGTCCATGATGTAGGCTGTAGGCTTAGTGCTTGCCACCATGCTAGAATTATGCCAGCAGGGAGGCATTTCTTGAGCCCAGGAGCTATGGTGCTATTTGCAGTTTTTTTTTTTTTGCGCTTTTGTAAAAAGCTATTTGCGGCCTTCTGACATTTTGTGATTTCCCATAAGTTTTCTTGGGTAATATTACTTTTTCTGCAAAGACTGATTGAGGTTTTAAGGAGTCATTTGTCTCAGGAAGCTGTTCATTTGTCACACAACATCCTGGTTTGAACCAGTTTCCCTCCTAAATTCATTGCAGCATCTGGAAGCTGTCTTTAATTTCTCCACAGAAGCACTCAAAGAATCTAAAAATAAATCAGAAACAGTGGCATTTACTTTGAAAGGCAGAACAGTAGCAATGCAGTCACTCAGTCTGTAAACTGTGTGTTGATGTTGCTTTGAAAGATTTATAACCCTCAGTGGATAGATGATGCTTTTTCCCCAAAGTTGTCATAGTAATCTTACAGTTGGTTTTAGAGAATATGACACTAGACTTGCATTGAATACATCGCTGAATGTGCCCTTAGAGTGGCTCTTTGAGCTACACTGTATTCAGCAGGCTACTATAACTTTGCTAAAATTCTTTTTTGCTTTCTGTGTTTCCAGATGGAGATGATACCAGAGCCTGATCCTGATGATGAGGGGACAAAAATAAGTGTAAGTTGAAGAACACGTCATGTAACTCTGTTGTAGCCCAGTGCTTCCCAACGGCGTGACATCATGGCCCAAGCTGGCAGCATTTCATTCTGAGCAAACACAACAGCAGCTGATTTCCCTGAATAATACACCTTCAACCAAAGAAAGGAGCTAATCAGTGAAATCAGTGGCAGTATATTATTACTGTCAGAGTGGTTCCCTTCCTGCACTCATGCCCCAGCAACCATTCCGCCCCTTTTTTCCCCTGCTACTCTGTATGTGCTTTCTGTGCCCAGTGCACCACACAGCCTTCCACTCAATGACCTCACTGGAGCCCTCAGATAGTCATGTGTAATGGAATGTGACAGATTAAAGATCAAGCTAACTTGTAAATGCCAGTTTATTAGAAACTGGGTCATCATTTCTTGTTCTTCTTCTTCTTCTTTCTGTATGATGTCTTTCTAGCAATGTAGCTGTATTCCTGATTTCATGAATTAATTGGTGCAGTGCTATTATTACACATAGGAATGATGAGGACAACTGCAACGCTGTGTTCCAGATAACTTGGAACATGTTTGACCTTCTAGAAAAAGCACAACAGAACAATTCTTGATTTTTAGAGTTTTGAATGGGAAACTCAAGACAATTTTTATGCATCCCAACTTGGCAAAGAACAACACAATAAGCCAGCATACAGTAAAGGGTACATTTCTCTGGTCAAATTAGTAAATGACACATCTGAAACATCATGTTTCATTAATGTATCCAATTAAACTGTGCCAATGGTGCAAAGATTCATACGCTGGCTGCCAAATTAAAAATAACTGCTCGGGGTGAGCGAAGTTGATTGCTCACAAGTAGCATCACAGAATGCTTAGGGCATAGAATTTGAAATGTTCACCTTTGAAATGTTCAACCCTAGCAATTAAACCATACCCAAGTTGTATGATTACATCATTTTCCTTTAAGAATGCAGTAGACGTAGTAACCACACGAACTAGGCTGCCTTTCAGTTCAGTTGTGTTTAGTGAACCATTCCATGGACCTAATCTTATCTCTTCTCATCTTGGGTTTAGCTGTACCGCATCTGCTAACACAACACAACCAGCAAACAATTTCTAAAGGTTTCCAAGTGTGGCACGTTTAACGAAGAGACAGCCTACTACTCCTATGATTAAAATGGATCATTGTGTTTAATTTCTGAATTGTAGTTAAGACATTGTTTGGAGCAGGTTCAATAACATCAGTGTCATTGACTCATTGTTATAGGGCTCTTTTCTACTTTCTAATTCATAGATTGAATAAAACTGAAGTATAAATGTCAACTTTTGCTTGAGTTTCTGAAATCTGATCTGGAAACAGAAATTTATCGTATATAAAAAAAAAAGCATCTCTTAATCATAGAGCCCAAAGTTTTTCATTTAGGCCGTCCCAAATTGTCCCAAATTTCTCAGATCTGTTAAGCATGTTTAGAGAAAAAAGTTCCTCTTTAAGTGACCATGCACAGCTAGCTATGGGCCTCCCAGGGATGCCAATTCCATTAAAGTTGGGTCGACAACATGGAGGTGTTTCTTTCTATACTGGAGGTACATGTGACTGAGGAAAGCTCTACGCTGTACCTATTTTACAAGCATATGCAAATGCTTCTCAGCTTTGCAAAAAATATGTATATATGACATATAATTCTACCCTATGTACTGTATGTTTTTATCAGAATTAGTCATGCAGGTCATGGTCATCCTAGTACCTTCAATAAAAAGCAATCAGACTTTTCTTTTAGGCTCTTGAAGACGTTTCACCTTCATGCAACAGGCTTCTTCACTTTTAACTGACTAAGGTTGAGTTTTAGTGGTATACAGTCACTTTAGTTTAGATGGCTAATGGACGAATCATGGTGGAGAAACAAAGTGTTTTCATCAGAAATGTTTCTGTCAACCTGCGAAGTAACAAAATACATAGTGACTGTAGCTGCACCTTGAAAAAGTCAACAATCACTTGATGCACACTGACATTTTTAAAATTTAACCAAATCCAAAGTCTTGCCCTAATCCTAATCCAATATATTTTTATCGCTTAAACCTAACCACACATGGGACTGAAGATGCATAATGTAGTCTCCAGTGTTGAGGTGCTGTGGTTCGTAAGCTCGCTGTCCACCAGAGGCACCTTTCTCTGACATGTGAACAGAAAAAAAACATGCCACTGAACATGATTATGTTTACTGGAGACAAGGTTGGCAAGTGAACCTAGTAAAAACGAACCTTTCATGTGGCCTACCAGTAGGACCAGTTGAGCGGTCCTAGTCAACATGCATGGGTGAGCCGTACAGAATCACTCACCCCTTATTAATAAATGTGGATTTCAGACCGCCTTGTAGACTTGACAGATGTTTTCCTATCTTGCCACTTAATCTTTTACCATCCTCCTCTGGAACATGGTTCATCAAACAACACGAACCTTATGAAGTATACTGCATTATGTTACACAGGACTTGCTATTTTTACTGCTATTTTATATTTATATTTATTTTAGCCCCAAAATAACCGACTAAATATGCTAGAGATCATTCATCCTTCATTTCACCCTAAGCCTACACATGGTTGACAGAATTGAAGGTTTTGATGTCATGTTTCAGGGCCTTTTTCCAGTTTTCTACAGGTATTTTTGACCAAATGGCAAATGTGACTGTATAAACTAGGCCTGCTCCAAATAATGAAAATGAAACCCCCTTTCTTTGTGAGACCACTAGTTGTAAACGAAAGTATCCCATCTATAAACTATATGGTGAGAGAATCAAAATTTGTGACCTATCAGATTTTTCTTTATTGCATCTATTAAGGTATCCGTTATACAGTTTTCTGGTTGCATTAGCTCTTTGCGGGCAACATTGTGAATCAATGATCAGGACTGCTTTATGATGATATTGGATTTACAATATTGCTGTGTCACCGTGATTGAGTATCTTAATTTTAAAAATTGACCAAAGCATACATTACATCCAGTTAGTTTATCTACAGTCGGTTCTTCAGTGGACTTTCCAGAAAATTACCCTTAATCATCAAATTGCCTCATCAAATTACATGTACGGCGACTGCCCATTCGAAGATGCCATTAGACTTTGTGCTCAAGCTCGTATGCAAAAGATACTGGCTCCAGTGTCATCACCTTAATAAGTTAGTCTGAAGTCTGAGGGCTATTAGCAGAATAGAAGGGAAAGTCCTGCTTTCTGTGAATGCGGTAGCATCTAAAAGCCTCAGTGCAAGAGTACGGTTGGGAAATAAAGTGACATGATGAATCATGAAACTCTGTGGTATTATATCACACCATCCACTGTTATGACACTGTGGTCTCTTTTAATTACTCACACAGACAGTGAAAGTCCAGGGCAATGACATCTCACACAAGCTGCAGATCTCCAGAGTCAGCAAGAGTGACGAAGGACTGTACGAGTGCCGGGTGACACGAGCTAACTACGGAGAGATTGTGGAGTACAAAGCCCAAGCCTGGCTGAAGGTCAACGCCACAGCCAGGCCTCGAAGACCACTGCCGCCTCCCAAGAAGAGCTCCCCACTGCACCTGACGGACAAGAAGCCGAGAAAGTCCAGCTCATCTCTGGGCCAGGACAACATGAGTTCAGACCAGAGGGTGGCCTCCACCTCCACCTCTCACACATCCTCCAATACAGCTAAACACAACCCCGGCTCAGGTAAGGCCCTCGGGGAGGGTTACATAATGTGGGACACATAAAGCACTCATGTAGCCAGACTTTTTACTACTACGGTAAAACCTGGTCTGCAACCTTCCTGATGCATTTGTGAATCACCTATTTTTAAAAGGGGTTGTTTTGTGGAGAATATCCAAGAATAGACTCCAGCATGATGTCGTACAACAGTTGAGTAGAGCAGAATGTTTAATCCATCTCAAATTAAAATCACAATTTGAAACAATGCAATTTACAAATCACAAAGGCTGCAATTTAGGATTTAAATTATATACGAGCATGTCAGATCCAGGGTTTAAAGCTGGAGGAGGCAGAAATCTGGAAAAAAGGAAAAACAAAACAAGAAAAAATAAAAAGAACTGCACACATTTCAATCATGCATAGATAGTCAAGCCAAAAGCTAAACCTCCAGCTTCATACAGGACCCGAACGTCACTCTCCTCTGTTTATCCCGTTCAGCCCTATCATTCTACTTCTAATGTAGACTTATTCTTTATACCTCTCACCTGATCTGGTCTGAAAAGCTCTGTAAACACAGGCAAGAGGAGGTGCAGAAGTCTAGTTTACGTTCAGACCAGTTGAATTACAATATGCTGCCCAATGATGCCAATTTTAACTATGATAGCTTCAATGTGTGGCAGTCAAGCTTTTAATGGTATCTCATGTATCCATTATGTTTTAAATCTACCACATGCGTAAAATTGAACTTAACCTTTTTTTTAATAGCAATATCTAGCAGAAAAAAATGCAATTAAATACTTATTCAACCTAACAGTGGAGTGTAAAACAGTGATGTCAGAAAACAGACCAAAACGCTTCCTCTGCTTTTGCGTTCTCGTATTCAGAGCTCCACTACAAGTCAATCTCCTGCCTCTAGCACACCCAAAATGTTGCTGCTGGGCTTTTAACTAATTGGAGATGTGAACACATTCCAATCCTTTCATGCATCTTGATACCTGTGAGTTTTAAAATTGATTTTAAGACTTTGGTGTTAATATGTAAGGCACTACGTGAGTCAGGCTTCCAGCTGCATTTTAGAAATGTTCATCCCCCATGAGATAGTCTGAGATCTTCAGGCAGGACTCCTCTGGTGCTTCTTAAAAATCACCTTGTTAAAAGGGTCTTCTGGCTGCAGGCTGAGAGCTGCAGGCCCTGGAACTCCCTGCCTCAGCAACTCAGGCTAGCTAAAGCTCTAGTAAATTCATTTCCAGATTTATTACACCCACTGCTACGCTACTGAATTGTTATCACTCGACTAAAAGCTTCAGTATGTAAAAATTTTACAAATGTAACATCTTGGCAAGCTCATAGTTCTATCAAGAAAGCAATGACGTTATCTCATCTCAGGGCTAACACCATTTTCTCCAGGATTGTCTTAAATTTTCACACACAGAGCTGCCCTATTATATATTTGAAGATTCTTAAGGTAGCATAAGAACGTTGCAGGTTCTGGCTTCAAGTTAATAATTTTATTTGCTTAAAAAAAACATTTCATGAGATTTGTTCCAGTGTCTTGTGGAAGCTCCTTCACATCTTTAAATAATTTCATTCAGCTTAATGCAAGGAATACCAATATTACCTTTGTCCTTCATCAAGCACAGCGAGGCTGATATTCTGTCAGTGGTGTTTCCGTGTAATGCTTATTGAGTTGTCTTGGTGCAAACGTGTACATTAAGCTAATGGAGGATGGTTATGCTGAGGTCTGCTGTGTTCTCAATGGAGCACTCGGACAAGTGTGAGCAAAACCCACTGTTAAGCAAGAAATAATACACAGCAGTAAATGCATAACAGCTCCATGGGTTCAACTATTCACACGAGCTAATAGCAAAGTAGTCAGATATGTTTAACACGAAATGAACACAACATGAGGGTTTTGTGTTCGCGGTCAGAAATGACCATTCCACCAAGAATCACCATAAAAACTGTATTAATACATATTATCACTACTTGTTGTGTTAGATTCTTTAATTAACTTAAGTTCTAGTGAATATTACAACTTTTGAACTTTTAAATGTTTTTAGTGGCCTGTGTGCCTCATCATTGCCGGGCCGAGTGTCCTGGTTTTCGCCAATCAAAATATGGTCACCCTAGTTTTGATCGATTTGTGACATTTTTATCGTGTTTGAATCACATCGTTTTTGAAGTTTACTATTTATATTTGCATTCTAAGTTATAAAAATGATTCGTTACACATGTTTGTGGTCTCCACAGTAAAAGATCTAACTTTTTTCCACTCGGATTTTGTATTTATTTATTCTTTTTTGCAATTTTAGGCCCACTGTGCCCATACAGTATATCATAATGAGTAAATAACTGTACAATCAAACGTTGTGCTAGAAAAAAAGACACCAAGCAAGTCAAGGTGAACAGTTTCTAAGCTGTGATATAAAGGTAAAATCAAAAGTTGTCAAAAACGGCCAATTTACCCCCAGACCTCTGGGGGCTAAACAAAGAGGGAGGCCTGATACATCACTTCTCACCTGTCTACAATCCAGTATTACATTCTCTACCCAACAGAAGCCATGAACCCCATTGTAAAAGGCAATGACTCACATTAGCTCCATGCATGTACCTGAGCTCAGTTTTTACACTAATTGTTGTCTCTTCCATTCATTTCTAATAACCGGTCACCAAGCCAATGACCGGTACACTCTTGGAACACCAAGAGTGTACAAAAGTTAAATAAAAGTCACAAAATATATGCAAATCAATACAATTTATTTAGTGAGTTCAAATCCTCTTTGTGGACAAAGTCATGGAATCTTAGGTCAATCTGAACAAATTAACTACAATTTTCAGAGATAAAACTTTTAAATTGGTCAAATTTGACCGGAACACAACATAAGGGTAGCCTCTAATACTCAGTCACTTACCAGGTGATGTTAGTTAATTCCTGTGGGGGTTTTGTGTTTAGGTTTTATTGTGGAGATAAGGTTTGTGCCTCTTGCTACACCCCATCCTCCCACTAGATGTCCTCGGACTTTCCCTTTGTTTTCCGTCTCCTGACTGCCTCGCCTGCTCTCGAGTCCCCCCCGATCCTCCCCAATGAATTTATACCTGCCACCTCGCCGTTGTTCTTTGCCAGACTGTTTCACACACGTTTGATCTCGGCTCCTCTTGTTGTTCATCTCTTGTTGTCTGACTCCTGGATGCGCCTGTTTTTTGTTGTTGTTCCCTGCCTGTGTGTAAGATTGATTTTGATCTTCAAAAACACCACCCAAACTGTTCCTGTTCCCGCCCGGCTGTGGCTGCACTTGGGTCCTCCATCCTGCTGTTGTTGTACAAAACGTGACACATCTGTAACGTTTTGGGCCGGACTCACAGACACTTCAGTACTTCAATGCAACAGGCAAATACAGAGCTGAAATGCAGAATTAATTATGACTTGGGAATACAGGATCAGTGTGTACATGTGTATGTGTTCATGCATGTCGTTGTTAATGGATGTATTTTGTATTTCATGTCACAGTTTGTGTCAATAACAAAATGTCAGCATGCTAAAATGTTCACAATTGCACTGCTGACATCCCAATTCTAAGCAATTAAAAGGTACAGCATGCTCACATTTATTAATTTGCCGTGTTAGCATGCTAAGATCTGTTAATTAGCACTAAATGCAAAGTGTAGCTGAGGCTGATTTCATTAGTTTTGCACGTAGTTAGTCATAAACAAAATAAGTGGACGAATTAGAATGTACATAAAGCAACAAAAACAATCAGAGGATCATTGAAGTTGTCTGCCTGGGGCAATTTTAATGGCAACACTTTCAATACCCATTCAGCTATTTCTCTTAAAAACACAAATATAGTGGCACTAAATAACTGACTGGAAACCCTGAATGTCTGCACCAAACGTGTCAATCCGTCAGGTGATCTATCTAATATTTATCAAGGTTTTTCAGTCTGGACCACAGTGATAGATCATCACTGTCACTCAATACTACTAAGATCAGAATAGTTCCAAGTGACACAGTTTACTTAAGTATTAAAGAACCAGCTAACATCTCTAAATTACCTTCTGTACAAGTTTGTGTCTTCAGTTTTATGTGGTCCTTGTCATGATCTCATGCAGCACTGTGGATTTTTAAACCCAGAGCCGGCTGGCCCATTAAGCAATATAGGCAAATGCTAAGAGCGGCATGGCCTCCAGGGGGCGCCACAACATCGGGAAAAAAATCACCGTCAGTATAATTATATTAAAACTAGTTATTACTATTAACTCCCAAAATGGAAAAGCTCACATTGATTCAAATTTAAAGCAATGCCCAATTAATATTACTACAAAACAATGCTATTGGATTTCTTTTGTAAGCATATGTAAATCGCTGATGGAGGGGGGCGCCATATAAAATCTTGCCTAGGCCCCACATTGGGTAGGGCCGGCTCTGTTTAAACCTAACAGGTCAATCAGAACTGGTCGCTGAAGACAATCACTGAACACAAGCACTTTTTAATGTGTCCAACTATATAATACATGAAGGTACATGGGTCAAATTGACTTGCAAACCTACAGTAGGTGTTATATACAAAGTTGGTACAGATATTCTATCTCTCAACCAGGGTGACCATCTATTTTCATACAATGTAATGTTACATGGCCAATGATGCTTGAACCTGCTTTGTTTGGTGGAGCAACCCTGTCTTCCAGATTTGGGATAGATTTAGAAAGTGGCAAATACGCTGATAGTGAACGATCAGTAATTTGTTCCCTGACAATGTGGACAGTTGTGGCTCAGGTGGTACAGCAGGTCACCCACTAATCACAGAGTTGGTGGTTTGATCTCTGTACCCAACACATGACAAAGGCAGGACACTGAGCATAAAGTTGCTACCGACGGCAGGAGGGTATCTTGCATGGCAGCTGCACCACCACTGATGTGTCTATTTGTGAACAGGTGAGAACCACTAATGTAGAAAAGTGCTACACAAGTGCAACGCCAACCTTTATTTTCTTCTGGCTGAGTGTCTTCAGACCATGCTATTATCAACCTGTTTGTGGTTTGTGTTTTGGCACTTATGCATCTTGTTTAAGGACAGGAAAAGACTGTAGTCCAGTGTAACAGGGAATGTCCAGACTAAGTTCATGCACTACATGTTCATTACCTTTAACTTAAACCTTGATCTTTTCCTTACCAAAGAGGGTTTTTTTGCCAGAACTTTGCCAGAACTTGTTACACATTCCCCCTTTATTGTGTTTTTCTTTCTTTTTTTCCTCTCCTCTCCTCCCATGTTCTTTGGTGCTTCTTTTCCCAGTAATTGATATACTATGGTTCTAGCAATAGCATATTTAAGCAGCCTTCCTGAAGCCTCAGTCCTGCTACCTGTTTTCTGTTGTTGTTTTGCCTTTTGAGGATGGAGGTCTGCTAATCCAGTTTTAATGGTTTCTGTTTGTTAGGCTGGTTGGTGCACTTTTTTGTCAGGTAGGAGGGGGAAGCTCTGAGTGCTATGGCTGGCCCAGATTTTTTACTCTGTCCTTTTGTTATTTTTAACAGGGCCTTAGAATTTGGCATTATTACAAAATAAAACTCTTTTGTTTGATATGTAGAAAGTTGTGTGTGGTGTCCTCTCTATATGTGGCTGGTCACTGGGTTGAGCCAAGTGTGTTTTATTTGCAACATAGGACTCTGGATGTGTACCTCAGTCACTGATGTAAGAGCTGTGGTCTGTGCAACCCGCCAACCACCTCCTGCCGACTATGAAGCAGTTCTGACCGTAATCTTGCCAGCAATTACATTGAACCCAAATGTAATTGCAAAATTTTTTGGCTGTGTTTGAACATAATTTCTCTGAAACAAAGTTGGCTGAAAACTACGAGACACACAGTATTTGAATGCTGGACCTTGAGCTGACATTAAGTGCATGCAGTGTTGGTGACAGTAAAAAGCTGACAAGTAAAATGATAGAAAAACAACAACATGCTGTTCGTGAAACATGAAGAAACTTTGGTTTAAAAAGAAAAATAAAACATCCTTGAATTTCCAGATGTCGCATGTTCCAGTAAAAACACCTTTCTGTTGGCATCAATCTCCATCCGCTTTTCATCTTAACAGGAGGTGACTAGCTAACATTGTACTCCTGTACTGTACAAATTAAAATGTCCTACACAATGAAGTTGTCTTATTCAGATCTGCCCACATGAATGAAATGAACACACACACAAACACAAGGAGGTCTTTGCTGACTTCCTCACCCTACAGGCTGCCTGGCCTGAGATCAGGGGCTGAGGCTCTTGTCTCCCGTCTTGCTCCCTGGAGGTTAATTATGTTCACTTTACCAGCCGTGACTCACTTTCTATCTGCCTGAAAAAGCTCACAGACTACTACATGCTCCGGCATGGCTGCTGTTATCGCTAACAACTAGCCCCTCCAAGCAGTCTCTGTTCACACGTGATATATCGCTGCCATGTCAAGGATGGCTAATTAAAATGACTGACTGTGCACAACCCTAGATGTGAAGCAGGTAGTGGACCTTCTTTTGGTATCCAGTTAGTGTGTCAGAAAGTGCTCGCTTTCCACCCGTCTCCTCCCTTAGTCTATTAAGAGGTGAAGAATTGAGATCCATATTTTCTTTCTATTCCCTTTCTCTTGTCCTCCTCACTCCTGTCAGTATTCCCTCCAAATTCAATACACTGTACATACATGTGAGACATAGTACCAGAAGCCATAGACAGATAATCATGTTTCTTCTTTTTTTTTTAAATTTATCCCCCCCTATTTGTAACTTGCCTTGCTGTTTTTTTTTTTAAACATTACACCAGTTGATTGTGCAACGGAAAACAACAATTCCTTAACTGCAGAGCTTGACATACAGATACTTTTAGTTTGCTTGGAGCTCTTTTTGCGCAATACAGACCCAAATGAGAACACTCTCAACAAAAAAAAGAAAGAATTGAAAACACGTCCTTTCAGCACTCACACTGCATTGAAACATGTCATGAATTTAAAATCAACCCTCAAACCACATACAGCTGATTTTGAAGAACACTCTCATTTGCTTTCTTTCTGTGAGTGAGATGTACAGTAACTCTGAGAGCTCAACACACTGCGACTTAAGAAAAGAAACATCCTCCCCAATATCACAACACATGAGCAGCAACATATGGGAATGGGATGCAAATAGAGAAACCACAACCAAACACCTCAACACTCCAAAAACTGGTCAGAAATTACAGAGGATCGGCCAAAGTGTCGTGTGTTGGGCTACATTACTACATGTGGAAGTCTAGTTTTGTCTTAGACTATTTGAATTACTTCCCAAGCTTTAAAGAGTATACCACTTAATCATGACATCCCCTTTTTAGTTCCATCCACCCATCCATCCATCCATCCATCCATCCATCCATCCATCCATCCATCCATCCATCCATCCATCCATCCATCCATCCATCCATCCATCCATCCATCCATCCATCCATCCATCCATCCATCCATCCATCCATCCATCCATCCATCCATCCAACCAACCAACCAACCAACCAACCAACCAACCAAATGGCAAAGTGGGACTTTCTCTATCATGAATCTTCTTCAGAACTGTTTATTGGTTCAAACGTGTTGGTGAGTTACTCCATTACACCCTGCAATTGTGTAATATACAGTAGTTTTACAGTGTGTGAGTAGGAAGTGAGCTGGTGTGCCTGAGCTGCATCAAGCGTAGGAGAGGTGTGTGGACAGAGTCAGGGGATTTCAAAGATCTGCACATTTGAGAGGAAGCAGCGTTGTAGAGTTACAAGACATCTGAAGGCAGGAAGGGTTTATTTTCATGGAAAAACACTAAATGTGAAACTTTTCCACAC